>PPLW03000039.1:0-140512 GCA_003707895.3 Ambrosiozyma pseudovanderkliftii
ATAGGTAAGTCACTTGCGTTTGGAGCAAGTCTATAATAGTTCGAATCTATTCGATTCAATAATAAAGATAATGGGGGGGGGGACGTGAGATCGTTCTTGTCCGAAGTAATTTCCGATTTCCGACTTCCGAGATTTCGATTTTACAATTGTACTTGATACTGGTACTATAGTACAACATTGATAATGTGATTAAAGGAAAATAAAAAGAAAATCAGAAAGTTAAATCAAGTAGAGGGTAAATAGAATCAGTGTTCAAGTATCTTTTTTTTTTTTTCAGTTCTCAGGAAATTCAATACCGTTTTGATGTCTCACGGTTTCCAAGATCTTAGTCATGGTCAAAGTATGTTGTAATGTGTGAACGTCACTTTCAATGGCTCCCTTGGCTAAACATTCACCTACATGATCAGCTTCAAAGTACAGCGAGTCTCCGTATGTCTCAAATTCACCTCGTTTTGTCAAGTTACCATGGGAATCGTACCATTCGTATTTACTAGGTAAGTTAGATTTGTCAATCTCAATTCTACCCTTAGTTCCCTGAATGATCACATGGTTACTATGGTTCTCGTAAAACGCTGAACAAGTAGCAACACCTAATCTGTCATCACCGTATTTGACAATTATCGCATCGTTGACATCGACTCCCTTACATTTGTTAACTAATGAAGTGATCTGTGGTGTCATCTGGTCGTTGTTTGTGTTTAAAAATCCAGTGATCCAAGTCAATGCGTAAATACCAATGTCCAACACCACACCACCACCTAACTCCAAGCTGTAAATCCGTTCCATCGCTGGATCCCATTGATTGAACACATATGATAAATCTGATTTCACAGTTTTGATGTCACCTATGACAGCATCCTCCACACACAATCTATGGATTTTCCTGTACGCTGGGAGAAATTTAGTCCACATAGCTTCCATTAAAAACAATTGCTTCTCCCTTGACAATGCAATCAACTCCTCTGCTTGCCCAGCGGTGATGGTGAATGGTTTCTCCAACAACACAGACTTGCCAGCTAACAAGCACGCACGGCACAATTGATAATGGTTCATGTTTGGCGTCGCAATGTAAACAACGTTGATGGCTTCGTCCTTCAACAAATCTGTGTACTTCCCGTAACATTTAATGGAATCGTTGTCTCTTTGTTTGATTTTTTCATTTTTGAATGAAATGGCATTGTCGATTCTTGAATTCGATGCAACTCCTAGCAAATTATGTTGAATCTTGTCCTTGGACACTCTACGTGGATCCTTGGTGGTTAATAAATCATTGACGAATTTCTGTGCGATTCTACCAGGACCAAGCACTCCCCAATTGACTTGAAATGGTTGACTTGACATTGTATGATTTGTTGGTGATATTATTGTAATTATATAGAATGGAGAGAGGGGAGGGATAGATGATGTTATCAATGTGTATTGATAACGAACATTAGTTTATCTTGTGGCCCTTTCATTGTTTTCGTTTCGGTTTCGGTTTTGGTTTTGTTTTTGTTCGTCTTTTTAACGTAAAAATTCTCGCTGCACCAGCGGAGATCAGAGAGATCTGGCAGGACATATCTATATCTACACATTACATATTATATTATCTAATGCTGATACAACTTACCGTAACCTTTTCCATTTTAATAATTATTAATTATAAACAAACAAATCATACTTTTTAGAGACATCAATAAATAATAGAGTTTAAATAATGGTAAATGTAAAGAGAGAGGGAGAGAAAAAAAAAACGAGAAGTTGATTGGTTAAATGAAGTCTAAAACCATATAAACAAATGGTCATATATGAAATAATAAGTCATAGAAACAGTACATAATGTAAAAGTGTCACATGATAGAAATGAATAAAAATAAGAAAACAAATGAACAAGAGAATAAAGACAAAACGTGTAACTTTTTTTTTTCTAGTTATTCTTTTTACTAGATGGGACAACTTTACCCTTCTTTCTATATGATTCAATGTAGAATGCCGCAAACAACAACGTCAATGGCATCAAATACACAACGTTAATCATCACAGCCAATGCCTTTTCACTGGATGGGATGCAATCTTTGAACACCTCGTTCTCCACATCGTAGTATCTGACAAACAAATGCACAACGGCTAGGGATCCTCCAATGACAAATTGGCAAATTTGCAATGTGGTCAACACCTGTTTACAAACCACAGGCACTTTGATCTTCAAACATGACAATGTGAAGTAAAAATACATGATGGAATGGATGAATGAATTAAACACGACAAAGATCCAAATAGGAGGTGATGCAAATCTCGTACCTGCCCACATCGACAATATGGCACCTGAATGATGGTATGATTGAAGTAACGACGACTGTCTACCCTTGAGCAAAATGATCACAGTGTCCAAGATTTCATAGTACTTGGACAAGTAAAACAAATATGAGAAATACGATAATCCTTTCAAGTAACCGGATGATTCAGAGTGTTTGTTGTTCCAGATGCCATTCTCCAAATCACAGATGGAATGCCAAAACAAATCTCTAGTGGTCAAATGGTCCACGTTGGTGTAATACGTGGAGATCAATCTGGGGAACACATCCTTTGAGTTTAAATAAATGGTGGATGTCATGCCAATCAATGTCCATACAGAGTACCCACAAAGAACAATGTTATGTAACAACACAAACCATTTGAAAATGGTGCATTTAGCCAGGGTATATGGAACAGCGGGTAATTTCTTCACTGGTGGTAATTCATCGTCTTCTTTATCGATCAATTCAGGATGTGCTTGTCTGTAAGCATTGATCTGCCGTCTTGCGACACATTTATTCAATAGATGCACAGAGATGAAATATGTCAATCCAATGGTGATGGGGGTAGTCCATTGTAAACTCCAGGGGTAGAATGTATTGACTAGGAACTCTGTTCTAAACGAATACGGATATTCACTTATCGGATAATCAAAATCTGGCACTGAAAGAATTGATCCTGTGGGGAATTTCCATGATGTCAGTTTCTCCAATTGTGAAAAATCAATCAATGGTGTGTCTTGATCGGTCATGGTATGGGATAGTATAGTAGAATTAGAGTGTATGATCAATTGGAACAAAGAGTAAAAGCAAAAAAAAAAACAAACAAACAAACTAAACAAACACAAAGACAAGAGAAAAAAAAGAGACAAATTACAACAAAAACAGTTTAAATTTCAATTGTATTAAAGCTAATTTTTTTATAGGGGTCTTTCAAACCTTACTAACGATAGGGGGTAAATTTTGTTGGCTTTCTTTATCAATAGTTTCCAAGACAGATGAAGATGAATTTATACTTGATCATTGATTGATCATTAGTTATTCCATTACTTTACATTGACCACAGTATTAAAAGATACCATATATATATATCTATATATAATAGTTAAACAGTTTGTTTATTTAATGTGCTCGGATATATATTGACGTTACATTTTGCTCGATGGGTTGGGTCACGTTTTGTTGAGTTCCCAGTAATTACAAAAACAGTACAAGCACACATTTAAGTACACTAACCACTCAATGTTGAACCATACCATTGAACAATTCAACAATGTGATGATTCAAATGGTTCAATACAAAGAATTGGAAACTGAAACGAAACAAAAACTCCCAATCAATGATTCAAATGATTCAAAAACTGTAGTGGTAACCAGTATTGCAAAATACAATTACCGAATTCCCCGATGAACAAACAATACAGCAATAAGTGGATGAAACCCTTCAGACGATCGACTCGTCGATCGTCGAATTGAAATAACATTTGCTTGGGACGATCGACTCTCGATAATTTCTTCTTTTCTTTTTTTCTTTTTCTTTTTTTTTGGCTTCTTTTAAAAATTCAAAAAATTTAAAAATTTAAGCGGAATCCAGTCCGAAAACGGAACACTCTCCTCCCTTCACTCGACAATATACAGAAACTCCCCCCCGGAGGGAATAAGAACGTTCGCGGGGAGGGCAAATTGGAAATAAGAAAATGCAAAGTGCCCCGTATTGCCCCGGATTACAAAGCAAAGAAAAGACCTGGGGGGGGGGAGGAGGTGAAGAGAGACAAGAGAGGAGCTTAATCTAATTTGATTTCAATGGCTATTCTGTTCGTTGATCCATTTATTTTAGTCTTCTTTATCGCCTTGCTGTACATCTAAATAAATATATATATACATTCATCTTATAAATACAAATACACTCTGGGCGTATCATATTTATGATTAATAAATGAACGACAACAACAACAACAGAAGAGGACAAAAAAAAAAGACAAAGAAAAAGAAAGTAAAAATAAAGGAAAAAAAAAGAAATTGTCACGGAATAATTACTCTATTATGTTGAACGGAAAAACTAATTTTTGCCGGTCGTTTCTTTTTTGGTGACATTTTTTTTTTCTTATTTAACATTGTTACTTGTTGTATGTGTGGTACTTGTTGGTGGTTTTTTTTATATACACATACATACACATACATAGAGAGTAAAATAGACAATAACACTTTTTATAGTATTCTTGTCCCATTTCCATTCTTATTATGTAGGTTTTTCATTTTTCATTTTTCAATTTTCAATTTTCAATTTTCAATTCTTTGTTCAATTCCTTCATTTAATTTCATTTCATCTCTTTTTTCTTATAAAAACTAATTACATTTGTCATTCATTTGAAATAAAAGACACACATACATACACAAATACACAAAAACCTATAAACAACAAGTGCAAGTGCAAGTGCAAGTGCAAGTACACCCATACCAACACCGTCTTACAATACATTACACCGATAATTTTTTTTGCTTATCGCCCATTCACTCAACTAGCCACAAAAAGTTTCTTTTAAAAAGTCTCACTCTTTTTAATTTTTTTAATTTTGTCTCCTTACTTTATTTAATAGACTAAGAGAACAAAAAAAAAAGAGAAGACAAAAAAAAGACAAAAGAAGACAAAAGAAGAGTACTTTCCGTTCTTTCCTTTTGTACTACTAATTCAAATTTGTTTGTTTCTTTTCAAAATTATTCATATCTATCTTGTCTTAATTTTCTTATTCATATATATATATACATATATATATATAATCATACAATATTACCATCAAACGAAAGAAACCAATTCATTAGTTACAATTAAAAATCAATCATGGTTGATACGATCGGATTAGAAACATCCTCTTTAAAGACGTCTCCAATAAGAGACAAGAAATCATCATCAAACCACAACAACAATGATAGACCTTTCAAATGTCCCATCTGTGAAAAGGCATTCCATAGATTGGAACATCAGACTAGACACATTAGAACCCACACGGGGGAGAAACCACATCATTGTACTTTCCCCGGTTGTTCAAAGAAATTCTCTAGATCAGATGAATTGACTAGACATTTAAGAATTCACACTAATCCAACTGTCAGAAAGAGAAGAGGGCAAAACAAGGCCAATGCTAATGCTAATGCCAATCCAGTGACCACCACCACCAACAATGTCAATGCCAATGTTGCTAATACTGTCACAAATGCTAACGGTAATGCCCCTGCCATGGTTATCTCTCAACAACCTCAGATGATTTTACCTGTCGGTTGTGAGATCATTGGTCAAACGATTTACCAACAAAGTGTACCTGTGCCTGTGTATATAATACCTCAACGGTCTGCCATTCCAATTCCTACTAATATCGGGTTCCATATTCCTCAAGTGCAACAACAACAACAACCAACTGCTCCAACTACTGTAATTTCAACTCCAGAGGAGTACCAACAACATCAACAATTACAACAATTACAACCAACTCCTCAACAGATACAAATTCAACCAACTCAACCTCAACCTCAACCTCAACAGGTTTTGCACCATAACCATCCACAACAACATCATTTAGTCAGTCCAACTGGAAAGAAATTCAATCCAACTAAATCCACTCCTTCCCTATCAACACTTATAAACACTGCTCAGGCATTAGAGTTTACATCTCCTCACACCCACACCCAATCTAATTTCTCATCTAGAACAAACTCATCAAATTCATTGAGATCCATGGATTCAATGGGGAACAATTCCTCCAGTACGACTCTCTCTTCGTTTGTCACTGGTGGTGCTTCAACCACCCCCTCCGGTGGTAAATCCAATCAATTGTCCTCGTTGTCATCATTGCAACGGTTGACTCCATTGAGAAACTCACAATCTGCTACATCATTACACAGAATCCCATCATTTTTAAACAACACATCCACATCCACTGTATTGTCGTGCCATGGTTCAAGTGCATCGTTGTCAACAATGATCAACGAAAACGGTCAAGTGTCTAAGAAATCAAGACCAAATTCACCACTGTTGAACAATGGAAATGCCACTACATTCGATCAGTTACACAGACCACATGGAATGTTCAACATTACATCTCCTCAAGAGACTCCATTGTCGACTCCTGCTCAATCTCCAGTGTTGAGACCAAATTCCACCATGGGGGCCATTCAATTACCTCCTATCAAATCAATGATCACTAACATCTCTGAATTCGACGAACAACTGAGACAGAGAAACATCAATAACAACCCAGATGAACGTGCTAAAGAGATTTTAAACAAATCTTTATCGTCAGATAACCTACTTAACAGTTCAAAGAGAAAATCTGAGGATCAATTGTTTAAAAACTATCCAATCATCAAAACTACCACTAATAACAACAGACCTATCCTGAATTCACGGAAATCATCGTCATCTGGAATATTGACTATTGGTAGTTTAATGGATAGAATTGATTCAGAATAGTATTTATCTGTCGAATGTTTGTATTTTCCTCTTAGTCATGTGTTTATGATCGTTTTACTTTTTGCTTTTTTTTGTTGGGATTTCTTCGTAATTACTCGTCTTTTTTTTTCATCCTTGAATTTTTATAATTCTAATTATACAGAGTTTAATTTCAATTTTCATTACATGCTTTTTTTAGTTTATTTATTTATTTATTTTACACACATAATTTGCTTTATCATCTCTATTTCATTAATTTTGTTCATTTTAATACCCTCTTTCTCTTCAATTTTTTTAATATGGTCTAATATATAGGTATACTTCACTATTTTGTCATATCAAGTAAATATATAGCTGGTCACAATACCTTCACCGTTTTTATTTTAATTTCCGATATCGTAAACCTTGCTACCCTCCTTGTTTGGTTTTTTTTTTCAGTTTACCAAAGTTATCCTACTCGGCGAACTTACAGTTTTCCATAAGTTCCGGAAACTCACTTCCATCGTATCCGATGGGATAGGATGAGATGGCATTGTCACAGCCAGTCAATTGTTCCAATTCACAACTCTCTCTCCACTCATACAGTTTATACTTTCATGGGGAACATAATTATAATTTCGTCATTTTAATTAACAAAACAATGTAGTCGACAAGTTCTGTTAACGTAATTATAATGTGTGTGGGGGGGGGATTACGGGGTCAAAAAAAGGAGAAAAAGCCCGTTTTCGACGCAATGGAACTCCGTTCAGTTACTTAACTTACACCAAAAAATGGTTCCGGATTAATTCTATAACAAATGTATATAATCTATATTATAAACGGTATAGCAAAGAAAGAAAAATGTATTATAAAAAAACGGTATATAGATATGTTAAATATTAAATAAAAGTATATCATTTGATACCCAATTTTGTCTTTTTAACCTTCGCTTCAATTGGTTCAATGATACCTTTGTTACTTTCAGTTCCCAAGGCTTCACCTTTACTCCAACCCATCTTCAATAGTAATTTATGTCCAATATTCTCATGACCAATGGCAGATGCGTTGGCACCAACGACATCACCTTCTTTGTAGTTCCATTTATTGAATTTACTTGATTTTTCAGCACGTGATTTCTTTCTCTTGTCCTTTAATTCCAACTTCTCTCTCTTTGATAAATCTCCAATATCTGTTCTTTTGAAAATTGGACGACCACTCATGATCTTATCCACTTTTGAATAATCTGGTTTATTTCTAGCGGATTTCCCAGTCTTAAACACAACCATGTAACATTTAGGTTGCTTACCGACTCTCTTATGGTTCATATTGTAACACCGGGATAACTTCCGTAACGTTTCAATTCCATGAGGATCTAATGGAGGGAATTTTAAACTGACTCTTGAGGTGTCCTTCAACAATGCTTCAAATTCTTCTTTAATCTCCCGAGTTTGAATATCATAGGGATACTTGTACAATAATTCATCAGTTCCTTCTTCTTTTTCCTTTTGACGTCTAGCCTTTCTCTCTCTCTTACTTTCTCTCTTTTTACCAGATTTCAAAGCATACGCATCTTGTAAATGTCTTCTCAATTCAGGATCTTGAACATGGTCAACTTTAACAGTTTTATTCTTACCCCTACCCTTGGTTTTTAAAGTTCTGGTGCCGTACTCTATTGGATCATCCAAGATTCTAACATTCGATCTATTGAATGCAATCATATCCTCGATTCCTTCCAGCTGATCTTCATCTATATCACTATCAGTTCCAGCATCAGCATCATCATTATCACTACTGACATCACTGGCATGCCCATAGACAACATCCTCATCATCCTCATCATCATCACTTGAATCCTCAATGAACTCGAGGTCAGAGTATTCAGGCTCAGGGCTTAATGGTTTATTTGGAATAGCGTTAGCCAAATGAGCTGTGGCAAATTGTAAGAACGCGTTTAATCTATGATCTGGTAGACCTTTTTCAACCAAATACTCTGAAAGATCATCCTTGTTCAACCAGGCTAAATCATCAGTACCTAAAAGGAATGGGGATTTTACCTGGTATTGAACCTCGGCAAGTGACCCACCCATTCTCATATTTTCTATTTTAATCTGAGTGACATCAAATGCAACATAATCTTCAGGGAGGAATCCAAACTCTGGCCCAGCATCATCGGGAATTTCGTCTTCACTAACATCATCATAACTAAAGTTATTGGTTCCATACACATCATCATCATTATCATCACCATCATCAAACTCATTAACAGCAGCAGCAGCAGTGTTGCCCACATCATACTCATCCTCTGATTCAAAGTCATCTTCATCCCCACCAGTGTCTTCTTCAAGGGTTTTCTTCATAATCTTGGAGATGTATTCTCTAATTGAATTCATATTTTCTTCCTGTTCCACTTCTTCTTGTTCATTGGTACTAATTTCTCTTGATGGATGTTTCAAATCATCATAGCCAACATCATCCAGGAAACCATCATCATAGTATTCAAGGTCATCACTGTCATCGTCAGATAAATCCACAGTTGCTGAACTAGGAGGTTTCTCATTAACAAAGCCAAAATTGTTTCTGGATTTAGAACTTGTCTTGGGTAAATTGATGTAGTGGTTACCTCTATTATCGATAGACATTTCTCCCAGAAATTTACCAACTCTTATCACAGGTTTCTCAGAATCTGATTCCGAAACAGAAGAGTATTGATCACTATTGTTAATGGCAATTTCATCCTCCATAAAATCACTATCTTCTTCATTTGTGCCGTGTTGAATCTGGATGTGATCGGGATCATTTACTTGTGAAACTTCATTGTCATAATTATCATTTTCATTATCATCAATAAATTCAACTTTAATCTCATCATCTTCAGACGAGCTGTCACCAATTTCTTCTTCAACTTTGATTGCGTTACTCTCACTATATTGATTGTTAACTGTTATGGGATTTTTTTTTATCACTTCAGAAATCTCTCCCTCTGGCATAGTTTTCGTAGAAAGGATTGGAGTATTTTCGCTCTTATTCCTATTTACAAGATCAATCGACAAATCATCCACCAAATCGCCCAACAGATTATCAATATTATCCTCAAAGACTCGTCTTCTTGTTTCGATTGTTTCAACAGATTCTAGCTTCACTGGTTCCGGTTTAAGCTCTTCAACCAAAGAAACATCTGTATTTTCTTTGTCTGTTTCAATTTTCTGTGATTCTTCTTTAATGTCAGCGACGGTGATGATCTTTGAATTTGAATTATCCAATCTTTTGAATAATTCAGCAGATGGATCATAAACTTCATTAGCCTTTATGAATTCAATTGGCATCTTTCTTAATGGTCTTCTCAATGTTTCCTCACGATGCTGTCCTGTATAATCTATCTCATCAGTGAAACCATATCTTTTCCTACCGGCGGAACGTCTAGCTGCTGATGCCATAGTTCCAAATGATTCCAGTTCTTGCAATTGTATGAATTCTCCATTGTTTAGTTCTGACAATCCAGGTCTCTTCTTTTGCCAGTTCTTTTGTCCCTTTCTTTTGTTCTTGGAAGAACCTCCATGTGATTTATGGGAACCACCATAACCACCGCTTTTTCCCTTGGATTCTGCCAGCCCGCCAGATCTTTTCTTTCTATTTCCTCTTCGTGGTGGCATATTTGATGCTTTAAGTAGTCTAAATTTAAAATTAAAAGTAAATACAGTAAATGGTTCAATACAATGGCTGGAGGATATGGACCTAACATCAAGTCTAATAATTGATTGTCCTTAATAATAGTCATAAAGTCAAAAAATACGACATGTGCCTCCAGCCACTCTCAAATTCGTGTTTGTGGCTGATTGTCATAAACTGCGCCACATGTGATAGATAACACGCGCTGATTATAGAGATCTATCTGTAATCAATCAGTTAAGGGGACAATAAAGGCAACAATCAGATGGGTTTGACTGTTAAATCATCGAGGGTTAATACAGCCGAACAATTAAGTATAAGGATAAAATTATCACCATTTCATGAACCTTGCTTGTTAATAAATCATTGAATTCAATTTAACGCAATTAAAAAGGAAACAAACATAATCCAAACTCTCCACAAATATTAAGGATGTCTTCAAAGGCTGGATTCCAGAAGTTACAAAGTATATTTGATTTTAAAACAGACACGACAGCCAATTGCAATACACCCACAGACCCAGATCTTGTTATTCTAGGATGTACTTATAGTCCAGAGATTAAGAAAGATCAGGATGAAGAAACTGTTGAATTGCAGACCGGTGATGAACCTAAACAAGAAGTAACGGAAAATGAGGAAACAATTGTTCCGAAGGAGAACCAAGAAGATACAACAGATAAAGCGGATAGAATAGACACAGATACAAAACAATTAGATAACAAAGAATCCTTACAACAGTTCGCTCAATTAAGATTAAATGATATCAAATCATTCTTTCAAAAAGTCACACAACAGCCAAGTTCAAACGGCACCATCGCAACAACATCCACTGACAATAACAGTAAATGGCCTGTGGCATTCTTACAAGATGTTCAAACTAGAATATGGCTCACATACAGAACAGGATTCCCATTGATTGAGAGAAGCATTGACGGACCATCTCCATTAAACTTTGGATCATTGTTTAGGGGAACGCTTGATTTAAGCACAGCTGGCAAGGGATTCACTACCGATGCTGGATGGGGGTGTATGATTAGAACTAGTCAATCATTACTAGCTAATGCTTTAATGGATATGCTTCTAGGAAGAGATTGGAGATTGGATTCTGAGAAACACAATGGTGATGATGAAGAATATAATACCCATAGAAAGATAATAACTTGGTTTGCTGATGTTCCGTCTTCTCCATTTTCGATTCAAAACTTTGTCGAGTACGCACATGTTCATTGTAACACTAAACCTGGTGAATGGTTTGGTCCATCTGGTGCATCACAGAGTATCAAGGGTCTTTGCTATAAAAATTTAGAAACATGTGGACTTGATGCTTTCATTTGCAGTTCCAGTGGTGACATTTACGAAGACGAATTCTTGGAACAGGCAGAAGATGAAAACGGGTTCCATCCAACATTATTATTGGCAGGGCTGAGATTGGGTGTGAAGAATGTTAATCCTATCTACTGGGATTTCTTGAAGAACCTTCTGAACTTAAAACAATCTGTTGGGATCGCAGGTGGACGGCCATCTTCGTCTCACTACTTTTTCGGTTACCAAGGAGACAATTTGTTTTACTTGGATCCTCATCACCCACAGAAAGCACTAGTTATAAACAATGAACATGAGAATTTAAACGGGAATCCGTATCACACAGAGTTATCAAAGAGTGAAGTTGAATCCGTCCACACTACAGTGATTAGAAAACTACATCTATCACAAATGGATCCATCAATGTTACTCGGTATATTAATCAAGAACAAGCATGATTACTTGGAGATTAAACAGTTCATAACGGGATTTGATTCCAATGGTAGGTTCTTAAATATTTATGATAAGAGACCACTAGTGTCAAGAAGTTCCATTGGTTCTGACATAATGGAGGACGGTGAATTTGTTGATTTAGGAGTCGAATCTATCAATGAGGATTCTGCCACAGAGGATGACGATCGTAAGGATGATGTCGACAACGAAAACACCGTCAATACCGCAGATAAGACAGTCAAGGAGGCAGATAACATTGATCATGGAAAGAAAAGAAAGTATTCTTTACCTGTTGTCATATCAAAGGAAGAAACTAAGGAATACGCTAAGAAGTGTGAACGGTTAAATGCTGAACTTGAATCATCGGTTATCTCAGAAGACGAGGGTTTAGAAGCAGAAGAAACCGAATTAGGTAACAATTCTGACACAGAAATCACTGATAACTTTGAAGAAATTGAACCTCAAAAGAAATTAGAATCTGAAGAACCAGTTCTTCTTTCTTCTGCTAATTCAACTTCAAATTCAACAGAATGAGTCTCTTTAATTTATTGAAATACGTAACATGTATATTTGCAGAATTCATAATAATAATACCGATGATAATGGTATATATAAAATATCAATAGTGTTTCGCGCACGCCATTTTTTTTTTCGTGTAACGCGTCTGGATCATCTTGTTTTAAGATATAACGAAGTATGCTATTAGTATTAGTTGACACCCTTGTCTAAACCTTCTGATTATTATACAGGATCATTCAAGGAAACTTATATCATTGAATATTTATCCAAAAATGGCGACGATGTATGATAGATCATTACCGGAGGATGATGTGTTTTCTGATGAAGGGTTTGAAGAACAACTGGAGCAAGAGAATCAACATGAACACACTCCACCTTCTGAACTTGAAGATAATTCCAATGAACCTGAACAAAAGGATGCTGATTCATTAAGAGCATCAAGATTAGAACATATTGAACAAATGGCAAGAACATCGACTACACAATCGGAAGCCGAAAAGGCTTTGAAGGCTCAAGTGTTACTTTTGTGTACTGCTTTGGGTGGTATCGATTCCACTTCTCCAACCGGAGAATACGTGTTGGGTGCTGATGCATTAGCATGTTTGAAGGATATCAAAAGATGGATCAGAGCTGTTGATGATGCTACAAATAATTGGGATGTCGCATCGGCGTGTGATGATAACAGTTTGGTGTCTGGAGATTTGATTCCAATTCTGATTCAATTACCAGGAAAAATCAACGATAGAAACAAAAACATGTACACTAATATCCTTTTAACTGCATTAGAGTTGATGGTTGCCTTAACACGTCCGTTGATGCTAGATATTGAAAAGGCTTCTGAAAATAGAATTGAATTGTACATAAAGTTGAAAAAGGCTCATGTCACTTACAAGAACGCCATTTTGAACACCAACAAAGGGAAATGTTTAAA
Source organism: Ambrosiozyma pseudovanderkliftii (assembly GCA_003707895.3). Lineage (NCBI taxonomy): Eukaryota > Fungi > Ascomycota > Pichiomycetes > Pichiales > Pichiaceae > Ambrosiozyma > Ambrosiozyma pseudovanderkliftii. The sequence goes on from PPLW03000039.1 coordinate 13,567, forward strand.
GTCAGTGGTGGGATTAGCTGTGCCAATTTTGTCAATGCCAAGAAGCCAGAGAACAAATAGAGATACAATCATATTGAACTTATGTTTGAATTTCTTTAGAAATGTTATCAGAATTGAACCTGCTGATTTCACAATTTCGAAGAAAAAAACATCGACAAAAATCCAACAAGTGAATTCTAACTTACCAGTTGGTGTTTCAGGAGAGGATATTTCATACGATCAGTTATTCAATGCTTTTAAAAAGAATAAGGTTCTGACATTCATACAAACAATAACAGCGGGTATTCCAAAAGAATTTGATGGACAAGTGTTAGGTCCCGTGTGTCTTGATATCTACTTTTATTTAACGTTTGATATTAACCCAGAGACCCTTTACAACTCCAAAGAGAGCACCAGTGGACTTCAACAACAACAACAACAACAACAACAACAAACAAATGCCCCAGTGTCTGCTACTACAAGTCAATTGAATGAGCTTTTCAATAAGGAGAAAACAATAAGAAAAAATCTTTACAATTTTGGCTCTACCAGACACGCCAACTTTGGTACATTATTGAGTATCAGACAAGGAACTGATGATCCTGGTATTGTAATGTCAGGACAAAACATTCTTGGTACTGATGTAATTGATGAATTAGACTCAAGTGCTTCCAAGAGACCAGGTAGACAAGGATACAGTTATCGTAATAATGATAGTACCAAATCTGATTTTGACACAAACTTAGGGAACTCCGAAAGTAAACGAATCACTACCAAAACTGGTGAACTGTTAAAGACATTTATATCTGATTTTGTTGAAGCTGGATTCACTACTTTAATGACCACCTTAAGAAGAAGTTTCACAATGGAGACTGTTACTTCTAGTGCTTTTTTAAAATACCATTATTTCTATCTAATGTCATGGATATTAAAGTTTGAAAGACTAAATAAGGAATCATCAACTGATACTCGTGTTTTCCAAAGGATCGGATACTTAAATGCAGCTTTATCCAATGAGATCATTAATTCGTTGGTGAGAATCAACATTCCTCAATATTTATCTCAAAGAGAATTTAATCTTTTAAGAGTCTGCGTTAACACACTGAAGGAGATCTTATTAACTTGTCTTATAACAAGAGAATTGAATACTAAGGATGTTGAAAATATCACCGAAGAAGAGGAAGAAGAATTAACATCTTACTCCACAGCAGCAGAAGGATTATTAAGAACTATCTTTGAAAATGAGGAGGATGTTCATACTTTCTTACGGGTTCCACAGAACACACAAAAGAACTCATTAATTTACACACATGATATGGTCGAGTTCACCCATGTGTTATTGAAGTCGTTCAAAGTTTTATCTAAGCTGAGTGATCCAGTATTAATGAATAAGAAACACAGAAATGCAGCTAAAAACTTTTATACTGAAGATAATGAGTTCTCTGATGATGAGGATCATCAATTAACCCCACAGGAGATTAAACGTTATAAGAGAATTGATGAGCTGATGTACGCTAAATTTGAGACCGCTCTATTGGATGAAAGAGTGGTGAATTCGTTTGTTTGGTACTTTTCTAAGTTTAGTGAATTAAATGAAAGACAGATCAGACGGTGTATCTCTTATTTTAACAGATTACTTCTTAAAAAGGATGAACATTTCTTAAAGTTGTTACGAATGGATTTCATGTTAACGCTACATGATATTAGGAAGTCACATTTCAGTTCTAAGACAATGAAGGATATGAACAAGTTGTTAAGTTATTTCATGCATACTCTTGAGAAATCATTTGAACGGTCACCATCAATTCTTTTGGAATTATTGACCACGAACCAAGAAGTTGACCATGATGTAAGATTCTACTTATTGACTGGTGAAGAACCAAGTGTGAACGACCCTGACGTTGTTCCTAGAAAAGTTGTTTTCAAAGATGATTCAATTTCTAATAGTCATAAGGTATCTTTATTGGTCAGTAATCTGATTTATGACGATAACACTTCATTAGTGGAACAATTGATAAAGGAGTTACAAGATCTCAGTTCTCGAATTGCGAATAACAAACAGGATGAGAGTGATGAAATCGAGCAGAAATCACTTGTGATGAATTTTATCTTACAACGGAAGTTTGCTAGAAACCCTGTGATGAATTCCCTTGTTGAATGTGTTGGATTCCAGAATTATGAACTTGACAGTTCCACGACTGAAGATGATTTAAAAGTAAAAATAGCCGAATTGTCAATTGCTTTGAATTCTCCATTACCTCCTGAAGAGGTTGAAGAACAATTATCAGTTCAAAAATTGGGTACCGCTGCGAATGGCACCCATGATATTGATGAATTTATCGAGTATAATTTAGATGATATAGATGGTACTTCAGGCGATATGCTAACTACTGGTGCGAATGATTACGATAGTGATTTAGGTGGTTCTGATTCTGAGATTAGGTTACCTGAACAAGACCCATTAGATCTCATGGAAGCGAGATTAGAGCCAAGGGATGGACGCGTGAAAGGAAAAGCACTTAAGAAGAGAAAGAGACGTTCTGCTGTGGTGGATTCTGAAGATGATGATCCTCTACCTGATGGACCTAATAAGCAGAAGAAGAAGAAGAAATCCAAGAAAAGAGCTAGAAGATTACCTATGCATGAAGGCGTTGAAAAACCAAAGAAGAAGAAATCCTCTACTGTTGATAAGAAGGCCCATTTGTCTAGTAAATATGTCAAGGACTCGGATGATGAATCGGATAATGAAGAAGACAGACTGTTCTTTGAGAGGGAACAAAGACTTCAAAAGGTTATGCAACAAAGTGGTTCCACTACACTTACTCCGGAACAATACAGATATGTTTTTGGTGATGGCAACCTAGATGGTGGCATTGTAAGAAGAGATGACTTCATCAGCGTTGACGAAGCCGATAAGTCTACTGCTCCATTAAGTGCTGAAAAGGTTATTGACAGCGAAGATAGTGATGTTGAGATGGAGTCTCAAGATGTTTCCATTACTAATATCATCAGTGAAGAAAGAATATCGAAAAGTGATTTAGATGACGATGAATCTGACGAGGAAGAGTCTCAAGATGTTTCAACTAGTCAGCAAATCCCTACATCCCAGGAACATGGCTCTAGGGAGGACAATCATGATGAAGACGAAGATGAGCCTGAGGCCCCATCTGTTAGACGTCACAAGGTTCTTCTAGATGACAGTGATGATGAATAAGATATAGAGTTTTTATTATATACCAATCTGATACATTTTAATTAATTTATTTATTACCACTTTGTTTTTAAATGTCCAATGCATTCAAATATTGCATATTTTTTGTGTTGCGTACATTTTACGAAAATGGTTACATAGATGTTTAGTAAATTTATTAATAAAACAATAGAAAAATTAAAAGAAATATGCTATGCCACACAGTGTCCATCATCAGTATTTTTCAATGAACTAATGATAGTTTGAGTAGAAGATAAAAACATAACCAAGAACCCAAATACCACACAAGCAAAACTCGGCACTCTTTGAAGTTTAGACTTGGTTCTCCATGTCATTTTAATATAACATAAAGGGGGTAGTATATACGCAAGAGTGGATGCGGAAGTAGCACCGACTAATTCTAGCACTGCACCCAAGTTACATGTGAACAATGAAATGAGCATTGGAATAAAGGAAAGGATACTAGTCACTATAATGTGTTGCTTTGTCGACAATGTTTGTAAATCATATGAATCATTCGTTCGTCTTTTGTAAATAATAATCAAATCTTTAACGACTTCTCTGGCCACAAAGATCTCCAATGGGAAAGTGGTTAACATATTCAAACCAAAACAAAATCTAGCAACATTGGCAACCCAATCATCACTTGGAAAGTTGTTAAGGATATTACCCTTTGTCTTTGACCCAAAGTTTAAGAATCCAGATATACCCATGATGGCACAGACAATGGTCGATAAGACACATGAAAGATGGGTCACTTTGGAAAATCTGTCTAGTGTTGGCTTTCTAATTGAATCGTATATGAACGTTGTATTGTGATGGCACACCAAGGCAAATGAAATCACACTGATTCCCTGGAATATACTACTGTCAATAAACCAATTGTGACCGGTGATGTGCCCTTTCAGATCAGACGGCAGCATAGGACCTCTGACGACAACTATTGTTATAATGATTAGCATACCAATTAACGCTAGACCGGAAGCCTTAGCTAATTTAGAGATATCTCTGTTCAATGACAATGGATATGATATTCCTGCCACACACATGATAATGATCACATTTCTGCTCAAAATGAAATCAACAAATGAATGGTTATCGACAGCATCAAGGAACAAACTTCGAAGAACATGTGGGATAGAATCACCAATGATCACAGAAAATCCTATATTTCCACCAAATGCAAACAATCCTTGTGCCAATAACACAATAACTTTCCCAACTTCTCCGAAATTATGAGTGACGAACCCGGTGTAAGACTTAGCACCTGATAGCTTTGTGTTTAAGATAATCAATCGTAATGTCCAATCATTGAGAATAGCTAAGAATCCAAGCATTATGACACCGGTCAATAAACCTGAATTCTTAAATGCCCTAGGTATACCGATGATACCTGCACCAACGATGGAATTCATCATATTGAAGAATGCATTTTTCAAACCTGACTTTGATGCTTCATTGACTATTGATTCCAGATCAACGACAAAGTTGATATCGTCGTCAAAGTTCTCTAACCCTCCAATGGCATCTTCATCTACTTCGTCCATGTATAAAACATCAACGTCAACATCATGGGCTGATTGTTGTGGTTTGGTATCGGTGCTAGATGATTGATTCTGGAATTGTGAAGGGGTGGAAGTTGCTGATTTAGGTGTTGCATCGTCTGACAAAGATATCGAATCTGAAAAATTCACAGAGGAGGACAGGTCATTTGACGACAAATCATTGTTTAATGGTATATAACCTTTTGAAGCGGACATTATGGGATCTATATCATTTATCCAAATATACCCATATGTATATCACTTTTATTGTACATCAACCAATGCGTTCTAATCTAGTAGAGCAGTTAATTGGTTGTTTTCTTATCGATCGATGTTGATGTACACACTCAAAATACATCGACGCGTATCAAACAAAGCGACACCGATCGACCCGCCATCTCGGTCCCCATTGTCACGCGTCGATTCAGTCTCACACGTCTCACACGTCTCAGAAAGCTGTTTTTTAAAGTTGGAGAGAGGGAACAAGAGAAAGAAAGACAAAAGACAAAAAGAGCCTAAAAGGGTGTACACGAGTTGTTCATATCCATTGATTCCCCAATCCCATCCACAACAATCCTGTCGATAGTTACTGATCCATTCAAGTCTCATCTACAGATCGTAATAATACACCAGTTTCACTGTTGTTAACGATTACTATTTACACAATTCCACTTATCACCACACCCATCTGTCGTTTTAACGTCACCAAAACCTGGCTTTGTCTGTCTTCAGTTGATTCACAATTATCTTTGATTCAATTGAATTGAACAAATACATTGTCATTGGGATTGTATAGATAGATCCAATAGATCACCACGGGATACATTATCGTCGCCAAATTGGATCATTTTTATATCAATTAACTTCTATCAATCGCCCCTTTATTTCATTTGTCGAACATTAAAAAAAAAACACTCTTGATATTGTATTCAAGTTTATGTTCTTTAACACATACACATACAACAATAACAATAAAACTATAAAATACATTTATTCCAGTAATTTATTCTGATCTTTTCTCTGTTGTTTTAACTACAATAAATTAAAACACATTAACTACCATGAGATCATCTTCTAAACGTTCAAGTGATGGCCCATCGAGTCGTATGGGTTCCATCATTGGAGGAATAAGGAAATCATCAACCAGGACATCAGATTCTTCTTCCGGTGGTGCCAATAGCAGTTCCGGTGGCATGTCTTTGTCTAGAATGAACACTACTCAATCAAGTAATTCTGCAAATTCCTTCTCTCCAACAAAGTCTGGAGGGTTCTTTTCAAGAAAGAATAGAGACTCACAATCACAGCAACATCAATCATCCGATACTGTGAGTATTGAATCTCCTTTGTCTAGAATGTCCACAAATGTGAGCACAATATCAAATTCAGTGTATTCACTTCCGTCCACAAGGGCAAAGAAGTTGGCAGATCAAGGCTACAAGAAATCCCATAGACACACATTATCCGATGGTTTCGAACTGGACAAACCTGCCACTAGTGAAGAAATTGAAAACATGTTTAATGAAGTGATGGAATCAAGAGACTTTGGCAGTTTACCAGAAAAGGCCAAAATCGAAATGGCTAATTATTCAATTGATAGAAAATGGATGTTAATTCGTCAGCACAAATTGGGTGAATACAAGAAACAAAAATTGAAAAATCAAGGTGGTGTGCTGCATTCATCTCCATCGAGAAACGTTTCCTCTGTGTCAACCATTGTGGAACGTGCTCCGTCATCGTCTACAAAGGATGCCCAATACTATGTTCAAAGGTTGATTAGTAACTTTATCACTGTCGATGAACTGAAAGAATTGGATATTTGTTTGAGTTCCGAAGAGATTGCTTGGACTCAGGATTTCTTGAATTTACAAGGTGAAACTTGTCTATGTAACGTGTTGAGTAACCTTTACAAGACGAAGCCGATACTTCCTACATCGCAGCGTTCTCCAAGCAGCCGTGGTCCACCTCCTACCAATGGTGCTTCAACCACTAACACCAACGCTAATACAAAACCAACACAGGGAATACCCGACAGATTCATTTTGACTGCTGATGACTATTCATCTATATTAGAGAAGGAAGTTCGTTTGTTCAAATGTATTAAGGTCATCGCTGATTTGACCATTGGTATTGGATATTTACAAAGAATTGAAATTTTCATCCCATCTATCTTTGGTGGACTGTATTCTGCTAAACCTCAAGTCAGAAAATGGGCCACTGACATCATCACATATTTCTACCACAAGACAAATTCTGGACCTATCATTTACCAAACGATAAACAAACCCGTCAATGAGAATGTCCATCTAATGTTCATTAAAGAACTGTACTCTCAACCAGGAAGACAACAACTCTTAGATAGAAAGTCTCAATACATTCTCTCCAATGGTTCCAAGGTGCAAAAATACGAAGCATGGTTTTGGTCAGTGTTAAGATTATTCCAGGGAAGAGGTAAATTAGGTTCCAAAGTTGGTGCCTTTGAGGAATTTAGATACAGTGGGTCGATTTCTGACAACTTTTTAATCGAATATGGATTATCTACTTTGCTATTAATCGATACCTTAGTGCAGCATTCTGGTGAATTAGCGGAAAGAACTAAGATCCGTAGGTTATTTAAAGTTGCTGGTATGAATGAACTCTTTGACTGGTTAAGACCACTGGACAGCGCCGATATTCAACACAGTATCAACAATATAATAGCTTCCGAGAATGAAGATCAACAAGAACTGAAGCAAATCACGGAATTCAATAATGATAATGTCGATTTCAATGATCCTATGTCTTTGTTCAATGCGATGTGGAAAAAGGCGAAGGGAACGGAATCAGAGGCTTACTTGATGTCTATGATACAAAACATGTTTATCAGTCAATCATCCAATATCCATTCACTGGATCCTGAGCAAGTCAATAGAAATATGAAACTTATGGATAGTTTTGTTTCAAATATCACAATGGCATCAGGTGAGGACGATACTGATATGAACATCTCCATCAATAAATTGCTGGCTGCTTATAGAACTGACGAAATTGCTAAAAAGGCCATGTTGGAAGCAAAGGAGGCTAAGAAACAATTGCTTGATGCACAAGCTGCAAGGGATAACGCTCTTGCGGAATTGGATGAAGGATCCAAGGGTGTTATTCGTGACTTAAAAGCGGAGTTGGATGAAAGAGATTTAATCTTGGCTAAACTGAGAGGAAGATTAGATGAAAGAGACCAAGAGTTACAAGATTTAAAGAGAAAGAGAATCTTGGACAAACATCAGCAAGAAACGGAGATGAGGGAGATGCTTCTTGTTCTTCATAGTCATCAGAATCAACAAAATGGTGGACAAAATTTATCAACGACACTGTTCCCGTCCTCATCTTCCAAAACTAATAGTCCTTCCAAGGCTCCTTCAACAACTGTTAATGAGTTAAGCAAGAGATTACAACTCCAGGTTAATCAAACTAAAGCTGAATCAAAGAGATTGGGCTCTGTTGAACCAAGCTCAAAGCTACGTGATCTGCGGTTGCAAATGGACCTGCTAGAAAGAGAAGCTAGAGATTTGGAGACGACAGATTTCGAAGAGTTTTCCAGTGGAAACAATGAAGTTTCAAGAGAAGATGACGTCCGTACCTTGGGTCAATTGAAACAAAGATTAGAGTTCTTACAAAAAGATGCAAACAATATTATTAAACATGAAGGCCAATTAGGACAACAAGAACAACTTCAAAGACAGAAATTACAAGCATTGGCTAGACTGGAAAAGTTACAGAAATCTATGCAACATTTGAAGATCGAAGGCTTTGAAGCTGAAGAAGACCATCAGCCACAACAAAGAAAGACTTTGGATCCAAAACAAAATGCTTCAGGCAACATGAATACTGACCGTGCCAAACAATTAAGAAAAGAACTCAACGATATTGAAGAAATGTGCAACAATTTGAAATTCCAATTAAGCTTAGAAGGTGATTCCTTTTATGATGAAAACGCCATTATTGAGAAGTTTGAAAACAAATATGCTAAAGGTAAAAAAGAACAACCAAAGGCTGAATTCTCTTCAATCGCTGGACCAACTACCCTTGCTGCTGCTAAAAAGATGGATATGGCTGGTATGAGACCATTTATTGGTGAACTTGAAAAGAAAGTTGGTAAAAAGAATCCTATTAAAACAACTTCCGCTGGAGCGGATGAAGATGTTGATGAAGGCGAATCAAACGATGGTTCTGCCAGTACAAGCAATAAATCAAAACCAGTCGCTGCTCCTGCTTCTACTACTACTCCAGGATCTTCCCCTGCTCCACCACCACCCCCTCCTCCACCTCCTCTACCTTCGAGCTTGGGTGCAGGTGCTCCTCCTCCTCCGCCACCGCCACCTCCACCCCCTCTAATGCCTGCTATGGGTGGTCCAAATGCCCCTCCCCCTCCCCCATTCCTGATGAAATCCGCTTCTGGATCATCAATTCCTGCCCCTCCTCCATTTCCTATGTCAAAAACCCCATCCGCAACTCCATCCCCCTTACAACAACCTGGTCCATTTGATTTGTTACCTAGACCTAAGAATAAGTTGAAACAATTACACTGGGAAAAGATAGAAGATACCGAAGAGTCATTCTGGGCGAACATGGGCTCAGATGACATGGCCAAACAATTACTTGAAAATGGTATATTTGACGAAATAGAAGTAATTTTCGCTGCTAAGGAGGCGAAGCGTATCGCTAAAAGAAAGAAGGAAGAAGAACAGAAGATTACCTTCTTGAAAACAGATGTTTCCCAACAGTTTGGTATTTGTTTACACTCATTCTCTAATGATACCGATGAAGGGGTTGTTATCAAGATTCTTAAGTGTGACAGAGATGTTTTAGATAAACCAGCCCTGTTAGAGTTCTTAGCTAAACCTGAATTGAATGAAATTTCTAATACACTTGCAAAGAACTTTGATCCATATTCGACGGATTGGACAACAGATACTCTGAAGAAACCGGACAAGGATCCTAACGAGTTGGCTAGAGCTGACAGAGTGTATTTAGAGTTAATTTACAACTTACAACACTATTGGAGATCAAGAATGAGAGCATTGAATGGTATTTTAACCTACGAAAAAGACTATGATGATCTTGTGAAGAAATTGGATACTATTGATAATGCGTTGACCAGTTTGGAGAACTCTGATACTTTGAGGAAGGTGTTTGATATTATTTTAGTCGTTGGTAACTATATGAATGATACTTCCAAGCAAGCCCAAGGTTTCAAGTTGAGTACTTTACAGCGATTAAGCTTTTTGAAGGATCACAAGAACTCATTCTCATTCTTACATTATGTTGAAAAGATCATCAGGGAAAACTACCCAGAATTACTGGAGTTTGTCAGTGAATTGAAAACAACTATTCCTGCATCTAAAATTGGTATTGAACAATTGCACTCGGATTGTGATAGCTTTTCTTCATTGGTTAAGAACATTGACGCCTCATTACAAGATGGTAATTTGAGTGACTCAAATAAGTTCCATCCAAAGGACAAATTCTTAAGTGTCGTGTTGAGAGGTTTACCACATGCTAGAGTGAAATCGGATCTATTGAAGGACAGAACCAAGTTGACTATGGAGAAGTTCGATAATATGATGAGATATTTCGGTGAAGATCCTAACAGCGATGAATTTGTTAGAAACAGTTTCTTCAAGAAATTCAGTGAATTCATTGAGAGCTTTGAAAAGGTGTCGAAGGAGAATATTGAGGTTGAAGAAAGAAACAAGAAATATGAGTTGAGTTTAAAGAAGTTTGAAGAAGTCAAGAAGGAGAAGGCTAAGAAGGAATCTGAAGGAACTGATACATCGAAGAATACAGAGATGGAGAAATTCTTGAAACAATTGAGACAAACGGGTCCACTTCGAACAGAACCGACATCTGCAAAAATTAGACAATGGGCAAAGAAGCATGCCACTGGAACTGCTACACCAAATGATGCTGGTGATGTTGGTGAAGAATCAGAAGTTGGTGAGAGTGAACTTGAGCCACCTGTTAATCCAGATGCATCCACTGTGTCAGTCAATTCTACAGATGAACAAGATCTTAGATCCAAGACACAAGATTTATTGATGAAGTTAACCAAACAAAATGGTGGTACAGGTGATGATGCCAGCACTGACGATGCCATCAATGGTGACTCCGCGACTGATTTAGAGTTTAAGTTGAGCGATTTCAAGATGAGTGATAGAATGAAGAAAAGATTACAACAGCAAAATACTAGAACTCCTTCTAGAACAAATTCTGTGAGCTCATTGGAACTAGATTCTCTAGTGAGAAGTGAATCAATTAGAACCAGTCGTATTGAACTCACTGGAAATCCTTTATTGGAGGAGAGTGAAGACGAAGAGGATGATGTCGATGTTGTTGGCAAAGAGGATGAGATTGATATCAACAGTGAGCCTTCAGTGTCAATGATGAGTTCAAAAGTTGATTTAGGATTAGAGGATTCTGCAAAGACCGCTCCTACTACAATTGACACTGGTTTTCCTGGTTCATTGGGCGCTACAGCTGAACCATCAACTAGAGAGGGCACCGATGAGGTATTCGAAGATGCAGTTGAATAAACATCGTTATTGTTGTTTGTTTTAAATCATAAATGGAACTGGCTTTCTCTTATGGTTAATTCACTTTTTAATTTTTCTTTTCACTCTTAGAAAATATCTTTTTCTCATATATTTATTTCTATATACCTTTATTTTTTTAATATATTTACTCACAAGGCAGATCATGCGTATAATAACAGCTATGCTTTTTTTCAAATGTTTAAATATTTGTATTAATAATCACCAAAATATACTAGGAAAAGACAAAAAAAATAAAGCAAAAAAAGGCACCAGTAGTAAAACAAATCAATCTCCTCTTAGTAGTTTAAGAGCTGATTCTAATTCCTTGATAGCTGTTTCTATATCTTCATAGTTCAATGCACTGATAGCAAACTTTGCCTTCTTTTGGGCAAGACTAATAATTTCATCTGTTTTCATCATCTTTGCAATATCTTCCTTTGTAGTTTGATGAATTGAACTTATCACTGATGGTTGTCGTGATTTAGATGGAGCAATGTGTGGTTGTGTTGGTGGAGTTACAGTTGGTTGTGGTTGTTGTGACACTGGAGGGTTTCTTGGAACGCTTGGAATAGTTGGCTTCGGAGGTAACGATGGAGTAGATGGTAACCCTAAACTGTTTTTTTCTCCCTTGATTATAACTGGTGTAGCTGGTAAATTCAACTCTCCTGTAATGACATGTGGAGCATCCAATGTTTCCAAATTACTTACATCGTGTTCCACAGGCGATGACTGCACAGGGGATCTGAGGTCAGTATCCGTTGGAGCGGCAGGCAACGATGGGATAGTAGATGGTTCGTTGTTAATTAGATCATCTGTATCTGTTGATTTTGATAAGTCCAATGGAGCAGATGGTAGATTCAAATCGTTGGACTCGTCGACAAATGTTGGTTTGATGGCTGTTTCTGTTCTTTCTGTAGTCGTCGTTGTCGTTGCTGTTGGCGGTGTGTCCAATTTGTCAAGTTCTGCTTCCTCCTCTGGAGTTATGTAATCATTTGGATCCTCTTTGTTTTTCAATGCCTTGATGATTCTCATGGAATGGAATTTGGCAAATTTCCGTTGCTTTGCGATAGCATCTTCCTCGGTGGCGTAATACTCTGGCCAAAGGTTCAACAAATTGTAGAAATCAGCAGCAGCGGCTAGACTCTTTGCCGTGGATAATTTTGCCACATGGTTGTCTATTTCGTTGTTGCAATTGATAAAGATCTTATTGGCGAACCCAAACACAAGTTTAAAACTGGATTCATCGTCACTGATCAATTGGAAAATCTTTGGAGAATTGTCTTCAAATTCCTTTTTAATAGTTTCAATGTTGTTCAACAACGCCACTGAAAAGTCAGCTATCTCCGTGGATTGTGTGTGTAATTGTTTAGCAAGGATCAATTGCACAGTGTACATTTGACAAAAGTACGATATGACAGGTTGACCAACTTCTAATTCTTTGGCTCTTTTAATGAACGCCCCGACTAGCTTCTTCACGTCCGTTGGCACATCCGGTATACTGGTTCCTGGTGGAGTCGATTGATCTGGTTCCGACATTATTGAAATATCAAGTGATATTGAATTGATTGATTTATGTTGAATTAAATTGTACATTCAAAATGAAATAAACATTAATGGTTGTTGTTTGTCTCTGTAATCTAATCTGTGTGTCTTAAAAATTCACCTTTCCTGAGAGAGTCGCTTTCTTTTTCTTTGTTTATTGTGTAATTGTAATGAATGGTTGGTATTATTGTCTTATTTTATTTTGTTTTGTTTTGTTTGTTTGTTCAACGGGTGTATGTTTCTACAGTAGTCGTCACTGTGTTAACTGTGTTGCATTAAACCAGTAGTGTCGCTGTACACAATGAACCTGTAGAATTGTGATATGTGTTTTATGTTTACTGATCGGATCTGACGAGTCTAGAACTATTTACTGGTAAAATATTACCCATAAGAGATTATCTTGCACAAACACATAACTTGTGGATAGTACAAGTAACATATCAGTGGATCCAATCATATACCATTGAATGATCAACTTAATATACGACACAATACACCAATCCACCCACCCAAATGTACACCTAGTCAATAATCAATTCCAATTCCAATATATATATATATAGTAAATCATCCCAAAAGGGAAAGTTTCCTAATTGGGAATAGATTACTATCACTCGCCACATTGAAAGGCTTACATCCCCACTCGCCACTTACGCGTAAAATAAAAAAGAGAAACGGACTAAATGTGGCTAAGTCTCTCACGTGATCAGTTGTCTGTGATTGCTATGTACATTTGTACAATTGAAATAACAAAGCTACAACGATCTCTGTTCATTGAATTGAAACCATAGAATGGTAATCATCATCCATTTTTAATACACAATTGAAAGTGAACAATTCCAAACAACCAACCAAAGACAATAACCAAACAAGAGAAAAAAAAAAACTGACCCAATCCAATCCAATCCAAAAAGAGACTGGTCAACTTCCTTCCTTTCTCACACACACACAAAAAATTAATTTTTTTTTTGGTTCGTTCCGTTCTTGGGAATGGGAATGGTGGAACCTTTTCTTTTACCTGATTTTTACGTGTTTTATGATACGGTCCAATTCAATCAAATTAAATTCGATTCAATTCAACGTTCCACACATACACACATACCCATATACTACAGTTAGGATCCAAATAAAATTTCTGTCGGTTGTTACAAGATCTGTATTAATTCAATTAAAAGCAAACAAGAAAAGGATTTTGTGTGGTCTCTCACAATTAAGTTGTAAATAGATAACCCACATTTCACTCTCATTAATCAATATCACAGAGTTTGTTCCAATAAATACCCACATACATAGATACACTCTCAAACGTATACATATACATATACATCTACATCTACATACATATATCTATAGAAACTAACTAATGGATTCAATCGTTGAACCAAGTCGTGTAAACCCGACTGACTCTTTAATGAGTATAGATTCCACCACCCATGGAAATGAATCATTTGCAAAGACTCCAACGTCTTCATTCAGTGCAAAGGGTACTATCACAACCACCACTAAAACCAAACAATCAGATCAATCGGGTTCAGCTACCTCGACTACGACCACTTTCCAAGTGAGTCCTGTGTACAAGGCATCGTACTCCAACGTGGATGTCATTGAAATGGAAGTCAATGGATGCCCAGTGATGAGACGTGTCAAGGACTCTTACTTCAATGCCACTCAGATTTTGAAACTAGTCGGATTGGACAGATCTCAAAGATCTAAATTGCTAGAACAAGAAATTTTCCAAGGTGTTCATGAGAAGATTCAAGGTGGATCCGGTAGATACCAAGGTACTTGGATTCCATACGAGACGACCGTGGATCTTTGTAGGAAATACGAAGTGTACGAGGTGTTGAAACCATTGCTTTTGTACAATCCAACGACAAACGACGCCAACACACCAACTAAGGACCAATTAGCAAGAACTTATTCATCATTGACGGACTCTGATGAGAAGGCACCAGCTAGTAAAAACAACAGCAATGGAAGTAGTTTCAATGATAGATCAAACAATAGCAACAATGGCATCATCTCGGGGACACAGAAAACAGACGCTGATAACCAAGACGCTGACCATGTTTCCGCTGAACACACTCCAAAGAGACAAAAATTCGACACGGCCACCTTGGCTCCATTGGAGATATTTGATCATGAGACCAAGCAAGCAAACCCAAATGCTCCATTCACCATCAAACCTTTGCAAGACGACGAATATGATGAAAAGTCTAAAGTCATCATGTCGTCATTGTTTTTACCAACTCAAAAGGATTTGACATTATTGGAACTGGTCGCTAATGATGAATCACAAATTGAAGGGATTTGTATCGATGCGCCAATCGATGATAACGGGCAAACTGCACTCCACCTAGCTGCTACATTGGGTAGATTGACACTAGTGAGAGACTTAGTGAAACGTGGTGCCAATAGAATAAGAGGTGACAACGACGGTCAAACTGCATTGGTTCGTGCTGTGCATGCTACCAATTGCTTTGAGACTAATTGCTTTGATAAACTGTTGGATTACTTGTACCCTGCGATCACAGTGCTCGATCATAAGGGAAGAACTGTGCTTCACCATATCGCCTATACATGTGGTAGAAAGGGAAGAAACGATGCATGTAAATACTACTTGGAGACTTTACTTGAATGGGTGGTGAAACGTGGACCATCGCTACCATCGAACCAATCTTTGAGTTTGTCTAAATTTATGCATGATGTCGTGAACATTCCAGATAGAAACGGTGACACCTGTTTGAACATTGCCGCTATGGTTGGTAACAAACACATCATTCAACAATTGTTAGAAGTCGGTGCTGATCCTCATAGAGCTAATAAGGCTGGCGTGAAACCAATCGAC
Organism: Ambrosiozyma pseudovanderkliftii; assembly: GCA_003707895.3. Taxonomy (NCBI): domain Eukaryota; kingdom Fungi; phylum Ascomycota; class Pichiomycetes; order Pichiales; family Pichiaceae; genus Ambrosiozyma; species Ambrosiozyma pseudovanderkliftii. Next base: position 29,257 of record PPLW03000039.1, read on the forward strand.
TGTGGTATCAACATTGACGTGCCACATTCTGGGTCCAGATTATCATCTTCGATCTTCGCCTCTGCTCTTCACCAGAGTAACATTCATAATGCTAATAACAAGAGTGTATCACCAATAGATTCCAAGGCCCCAGCAGGTGGCGATGCTGCCATTCCGGTCGGTAAGAGTGAAAGCTTCATCGAAAAGAACTCTAGTTTGAAGATTCTTGACTCTATTCAATCCTTTGTGTCTCAACTAGGTAAGGACTTTCAAGAAGAGATGGATCAAAAATCTAAAATGATCAATTCTATGCATCCAAAGTTACGTGAAAAGACTCTTAAATTATCAGAGAAACGTAGGCAATTTGATGAACTACAAAAAATCGTGAGAAAGCTATCGGATTACAAAACAAAGATAATAAATTTAAATAAGGCCATTGAAGAGGAAGAACTCAGGTTCCAAGAGCAAACAAAGGAACTACCTGTGAGTTCGGCTAATTTCTCGGGTGATTTTGATGCAGATGAACCATTCACTGTGTGGTCAGTGTACAATGAGATTGAATCCAAGATTGAGGAGATCCTCAGACAAAAGAATCAACAACAGAGTAACTCCACTGGTGAAGGCAACGCAGCTGCTAGTGATGTCATTGGTGGCGAGGCTGAGGGATTGGATGCTATTGAAATCATCAATTCCTTAAAAGCTGAAGACCTTTTACCATCGTTGGCTCTCAACAGGGACAATGTCAATAACGAAGTTGATAAATTGGATGCAATTGCTGCGGATGGTAAATCCAAAGAACATTTACCACCATCTGTTGTGTTAGAGGCTAGAATCAATGCATACAAAAAGAACAATGAAATGTTGATCGAAAGAACCAAATCTAGACGGTCCTCATCTCAAGAACTAGAACAACAATTTAAAAGAGTCATTGCCTTGTGTATTGGTTCTAAATCAGAGGAAATTGACGATAAATTATTGGGTTCATTGTTATTGAGTGTTGAAAATGATCCTGATCCAGAGATTAACCAAATTAAAAAAGTGTTAAAGATCGTCAATGATTTGGATAAATGATCCAAACACATTAAAATACTTTGCAGGTTTGGTTTTAGGTCTGGTCGTTTTTTTTTTTTCATTTTCATTTTTTGCTTTGTCTTATTTAATTCGTTATTCGTTTATCTTTTTGGTGGTGACAGTTTTGGTATGTATATACCTCTCTCTTTCTCAGCGCTACTGTGTTCCACTCTCGTTTTATATTTATTTTGTTCTCCAGGAAATCAATCTGCCAACTAACTTATTTACAGTTTATATTTACCCTTCATCTTCGTCTCCATTTGTCTGTTGTTTTTTTATAGTTTTGAAGCTACTCTTTTGAACTTCTTCATTTGTGTTTCTTTCTTTCTTTTTATTTCGATTAATCGATTTTTAATTCGATAATTTCTCCGCTTTGTGTATTGATTCTAATATTATTTACAGTTTATATCATTAGTTTGAAAATCCCATATATTAAGAATAACTTTTATTCTTTACAAGATGAAATGAAATACAGTAATAAAAATATATATAATATCAGAGGATAAGGGGTATTGAAGAATAAAAACAAAACTAACACTGCAAATAGTGAAAGGTCAAAGTAAGAAGGAGTGACTTGAAGTTAGTTAATGATAAGACCAAAGATGTGGAGGAATAAAACTCATAAATCCAAACAACCAACCAAAATAACGAAAAAAAAGCAAAAGAGGGAAACACAAAAAACTGAAAGAGAAAGTGACCATGAATGATTTTTTTTCTGTGACAAAAACTGTATATAATCAAAATATAACAAACATTGGTACAAAAGTTAGAAGACACATTGACGAAGTAATAAAAAAGTAAGAAAAAGCATAATAAAAAGAACAAACGATCGAAGGAGAAAATAATGACTATAATAAAAATGTACTATTAGTTCACTTGTTTGATGATGAAAGTTGATGGACGACAGAATAAATCAATAGTTTGAATATGGGTTCTTTGCAGGAGTTGAACCGGATGCAGCGGCATTAGAAGCAGCAGCATATGGGTTACTACTACCAATAGGTTTAGTATTGGCAGTTGCAATTGAATATGGATTGTTCTTATTTCTGAAACTAGAGGAACCATTGTTCCCACCTGGAAGTTGTGGAGCATTAGGATTTGTTGGGCTACCACCGTACTGTTGAGGACCAGGTCCAGCACCTGGTGGATATTGTTTGTATGGGCTTTGCAATTGTTGAGGACGTCTTCCAAAGTTACCATTCTGTGGAGGAGGGTAATATCCACCTGGTTGTTGAGGAGGAGGGTATGATTGTTGCTGTGGTGAATATTGATTGTAATGTTGTTGTTGAGGTGGGTACTGTTGACCGTAGTAATCAACATGAGGTAGTGGCTGTTGTGCATAAGGTTGTAACTGTGGTTGTTCAGAGTGAGGAGGTGTGGCAATGTAACCCTGTTGTTGAATTGGTTGAGGAGGTCTTCTAACCATTCTTTGCTGTTGCTGTTGTTGCTGCTGTTGTTGATGAGGGTGAGGATGAGACCCTTGAGGAGTCATTTGACCGACAGGAGTGGAGAAACCACTTTGTCCACTGGATGGGCTAGCGTATGGGTTCTTGTAAGATTCCTGCTGTGGAGGTCTAGCTGGAGGGTAGGATGCTTGTTGAGGTCTGATGGTTTCAGGGGGAGCTCTTCTAAAACCTGTGCTATGTTGTTGTGTTGGTGATTGCTGTTGTTGCTGTTGCTGTTGAGGTTGTTGAGGTTTAGACAATGAGGGCTGAGGTTGATCCCGGATTTGATAACCCATCTGTTCCTCCCTGTCGAAAGGTGGTAATTCTGGTAGCTTTTTACCTGGAGAGCCAGATGGGAACAATTCAGATTCGTCACCAGCGTCATAGTATTGAGAAGGAGTAGATGTAGCTGAATCATTAGACACCAACAACTTTGGTTCAGCGGCACGGTCATTGAATCTCAGTGGACTTGGAGGTTGTTGTCTATGCTTTGGCATTGACGCCAGGGTGTTTTCATCGTTGGAACCTCTTCTGATTGGAATGGCATTGGATCTAGCAGATGAGGAACCCTGTTGAGATGGTGCACCGGCCAAGCCGGAACTTTGGTAACCAACGTTAGCACCTAGAGACTTGTTGAATGATGCATTGAAATCACTGAATGGAGACATCATTCTCTCTGCATGGTTCCGTTTGAACGATGCAGCATCGGATTCAGATGCCGAGTGAACATTGTCAGATTGTAAACTAGTGGCAGATTGGTTCAATGTGAAATGAGGCTTTGATGGTGACACAAATGCAATCTCGTAATCATCATCTTCGCCATCGTCATCACCAGCATATGGGTTCTTGTATCCCTTGGATAGTTCAGTGTCGTAAAGATGTTTAGTTTTGCCCGTGTTGTTGTTCTTGTTTTGACTGGTGTATCTGTCATCAAAATTGAACGAGTCTTCATCGTGTTGTTGAACTGATCCAGTGTCGCTAGTTGGGAACAGGTCATCAATACTATGGTCAGATGAATCTCTCGCTAGGCTAGTGTTTTTGTTGTTGATGTCAAGATTAGCCAATCCGTCATTGAGAATGAGTTGGCCATTGGTGTCCCGGTTCATGGAATCCAATTCATGTTGTGGCAATTCAGAGTACTTCTTGTAAATGTTCATCAATCTAGGAGACACAGATTCACGAGGATCGCCATTGACATTGAGACTCTTTTGGTTGAACCCTCCTTGAGCAACGTTCAGTCTGTCAGGGGACGATGAATGCAGTGAATCATCATCGTATCTAGACTTTGTGATCACTGGGATTTGAGGAGTCGATGGTTCCTCGATGCTTGGAATGACAGTGTTGACGTCTCTAGCATTGACATTGGCATTGATATTGGTATTTGTGTTACCACTGGTACCACTGGTACCAGATGACAACGATCCACTGTGGGTTCTGAAATTTGTCAGGAATTTAGGAGAAGGAGCAAACGCTGGGGATCCAGTTCTGAACGCCTTCGCATTACCATGGGCAAGATCCTTCGATGCATCCAAGATACTGGTGGCACCTGTGATTCCCTCTGATGAACCACATCCTTGGTACCCCTTAGCCAATTTGCCTCTTAAAATGTCCTTAATAGCCGCGTTCCATTGGGCTGTGGTCCAATTGGTAGTGGTGGCGGAACCCGTTAATTTCAACAAATCATCCACCTCCATGTAATGAACCCTTGGCAACACAGGCAGTGCAAACAACAATGAACCAGGGTCGGCCTTGTCAGCGTTCAACCGTTTTGGTCTACCGTACAATTGGAAGGAATCCATCAAGGGGATCAAGAATCTGATCAATGTATCATACCCGGGGACAGAAGAGTGTTGTTCAGGCATTAAAAAGATCGAACAATTCTTCGGTTCTTCCTTTTTCTCAAATTGCACTTCACCATCCATCTTGATCATGGTACTATGGTCAATCACTGTGTAATTCTCTGGGTAGATCGCATACACTGATTCTGCATTGACCAATGTAGCCATCGCCAATTTCTTACCCTTCTTTTCATTTTCAAAGAAACTAACCTTCCCATTGATGTATTTCTTCCGTTTCTTTTGACACGGTTCAATCACTGCATAGCACCGTTTCCATGGCATTCCAGCACCGAATCTGACACTGGTCCAATCCTCGTGTTCGAATTTTGTCTCTGCCAAAATGACTCTAATGTCTGACAACATCGACCCCCTAGCACTTAAAAGAGCAGCAGTGTATGCCTCTTGAAGTGATTTGTACTCAAATGCCGCCAGTCTGAATGCAGCGTTCCATTTATCGAATTGTTCCTTAGAGTTGATTTGAATCAAGTATCTATTCTTCAGAGTCGTGGACACAATCACCACGTTTCTCAAATCTCCATTGGCAGATGGTAATGTATCTACGGCCTTGAACGTGGCATCTGTGAAATTGATATACGTTGGCTTGTTCTCCAAGTCTCTCACGTATGAAGTGTCAGGTAAGTTCTCCTCCAACACTTCTGCATCCCACACAGCCAATTGGTTACCAGTCAACACTCCAAACACCTCCTCCCATTTTCTATCAGCGGGGTTTCCATCAGAGTCCAAATCCTTCAACAACATGAAAACCCCCTCATTGTACCGTCTGTGAGCTTGAGCAGACAGTAACGTCACGATGGGTGATAATTCAGGGGACAGTTCCCCCTTAGATTCTGCAGTGACGACTCTCTTCACCTCATTGTGATGCATCTTCAGATTGAAATGATGGCCCTCCTTTGGAGATGTGGAGTCATTGACATCTGAAGGTGACGATGACGAAGGATTATGATCTTTAGACCTTGAAAAAGCTCTTATTTTATTCATTGATTGATTGAATATGATGTGTTGTATTGTAATGTAAATTAAAATTAAAGAAAAAGTTGTTGTCCGTTCCTTTTGAAGTGTTAATAAACTATATTGTATATGAATGAATGTAAAAAGGAGAGACAAATTAAAAAAAAACAAAATTGGGTATATAGATTATAAGATTATTGTAATACTGTTATATTAATTATATTGAACCACTTGATTAATCGATTAATTGACTGATATCTTGATATCTTGTGTCCTTTGTATGTTTTTGTATTGAAAGGGCAAAAAAAAAAGGCACTAAAAAATAAGGCACTAAAAAACACACACACGCACACACACACTGGCAGTTTAGTTAAATCAAATCAAATCAAATTTAATTGAAGCAATCTTTTAAAATAGATCAATGTTTTATATTATATTGAATTGAATTGAATCGAATCGAATCGAATTGAAGCAGAAGACAAGTAAGAATAAAAATAAAAAAACAAAAAAAAAAAAAAAACAAATCAAAACAAAGTACTAAGGTCAAAGAGAAAAAAGTGGTAAATGGGCGTTGATTTCCCATTTACAATATTACACTATTACGCTTAGTATTATATAAACTATGTACATACATAAATCAAAACAAATGTTCACTCAGTTACGTATGTCCCTACGTAAATATTTACGTTTTTTCGCAAAAAAATCGCACGGTTTAAACGAAACGAGAGAAATGGGAAATGGGAAATGGGAAAAGGTCGTGTCTGGGGGGAGTAAAAGTTTTGTTAGGGGACCAAGACACACGCACAGAAAGAAATACATAGAAAGAGACAGAGAATGGGAGAGAGTTAGTTTTATGTGTTCATCAGTAATCGGTATTGGTTAAACGTATATGGTATATGGTATACGGTATTTATACAATGACAATACAATAAATTACCGTTGTGTTGATCCTCACCAAACAAACCAAACATTGTTGTCACAAACACCAATACTAAGTATAACTACAATTACTTTGCCTATGTGACCTTCCAATAGATATATACTTTGTCTTCGGCGTTCAAATAATAATACTAAGATCTGTATACATCTGTAATGTATATATATATATATATATTTTTTTTTTATTATTTTCCAATCCCCAGGTAATTAGTATTTAATTGAACAGTAAATGGTAAAAAATACTGAAAAGTAAAAATCGAAATGTGAGTATTATTTATTGTATTGTATTGTATCGTATTGTATTGTACCAATACAATTGTCCATATTGTTTGTTATTAAAAAACCGCGTTTTGTTTCTTTTTTTTTTTTTTTTTGCTCTCTTTTGTTTTGGTTTGTTGTTTTGTTGTTTTGTTGTTTTGTTGTTTTGTTTTTTGTATTGTATTGAATTGTATTGAATTGCTTGGTTTTGTTTTGATTTTGGTTTTAGTCTTTCATCGTTTTAATAATTACAAGGGTATATATGATCATTGTGTACATGTACACAATGTTAGGCTGAGTGTGGATGTTATGTATTTATTTATGTATTATGTAATTTATGTATTTATTATAAATCAACCATTACACAATTAATTATACTTCATCAAATAAAACTTTATATAAATAATTTCTTCAAACAAATAAATGGAACCATGCCCCGTTCACAAGTTAATTTATTGGCAATCAATTTCTCCACTAAACACCATCCATCATCGTGCACCTTATCCACAATGACAAAGTCTCCGATTTTAACCGTCAATTCATCGATTAATACCTTGTCGTAGTGTCTGATCACCACGTAAATCTCGTCCTTGGTAACCAATGTACGTTTCTTTCGTCTCGCATCAAATGATCCATCTATTAATTCATTGATCGGAGTGATCGGAGTGGTTCTGATGTAACCCTGTGATTGCTTCAACCGTAACTCCTCCGTGATTGCCATCAATGGTTGGCTCTTTGTCACCTGAGGTTTATGGTTCTTTGGTGGATCGTGTAATTTGATGTTCAATTTCCCCTTGGTTGTTGGCACTTGCCGTGTGGGACAGTTGTTTTCCTTATTCTCGTCTCCATCAAAGTGTCCAAAGTCTTTGCCTCCGAGTAATTTAAATGACTTTAACAAAAATGGAGATATCTTGTTGTTGCTGTTGCCATCTCCATTTTCACCAGTGCTTAATGATCCGTCACTACGCATCTCATCATATGGCTCTCCATCACCATTAAACTTATCATAGACCACCTGTGTGCTTTTCCTGTTAAACCAGCATTTCAGTTTATTAGTGGTAGGTGTAGCAATGGTACTGACCCTGACTGGTCCAAATTGTTTAAGCTGTTCGTCAGTGGATAGCACGACGGTCTTGTTGCCGTTGGAAGTGCCATTGACTATGGTATTACCTGATGATGACCTTGAAGACGTTGAACCATTGCACTTATGACTTTGGTTGTGTTTGATTTTACTCCAATCCATGAATGGAGTGTCTCTGGTGGTGTCATATGGTTGATGGGCAAACTCTTTGTCTGATTGGAAGTGACAGTCTTTGATTTGGTCTCGTTTCTTGAAGTATATATACCAAAACGACAAGATGAACAATCCTAAAAACACAACCCCAACAGGGATGGTGATGGCTAATATCAGAGTGGTCTGTGATGATGATCCCTTCACTCGATCATTGGAATCGATGAATGTAGTTAATCCATTGTTGTTCATTGGTGTAGCACCGGTGGATGATGCCGTTGTTGCTGTTGTTGTGGTTCGTGCTTGACTTTCAGTGGCAGTGGCTACTTTTTTGTTATTGTCATTCATAGACAAATACCATCCATTGGAATTGTAGGTGTCATCGGTGGACACTGTGTAATACATAGTCTTGGTGGTGGTTAACGTGGTTATCTCATTGTCTGGTATAATTTGATACTCGGTGACTAGAATCTCATCCATGGTAAATGGGGAATGGAATTTGAATTTGATTTAACTAAATAATTATTTAAATAAGAAAATCATACCTTCAAACAAATCCATTTAAAATACATACTTCTACTCTTGACAAAGGAATCAATACTATTTATATATACCATTGGTCAATCTGGTAATTCTTAAACAATCATCAAACATAAATTGCCTCTTTCCTTCTCTCTCTCTCTTTCTTCTCTCCCCCCCCCTGTGAGTTCCTGTCTCCAAACACAATACAAATGTATACAGTAGAATTATAAAATCTGATACAAAAATGACCAATCTGAACTAAATGTAATCAAACACCGTTAAAAAATTAATTGACTGGTAATGTAATGACCAATGATTCATGGGTAATCTCTTAAAATGTGTTTCAGATTTGCTATGTGAGGCTCATACGTTGTCCCGATGGAGGGGATAATTCTTTAATTAAATTAAATTAAATTAAATTAAATTGGAGTAAAGTGATATTAATCATGATATATTATACCATTCCTTATACTATTGTATCGCCATTAATTACTAATACTAACACGAACACTGATACTAATGCCAGTAACAGGTATTGGTTAATATCTTTTAATGGCTGTGTACCTGAAAATGGCAATCAATCAAAAATTCGAGACAAGAACAGTTTATTTTATCTATTATTAAACTGTAATACACTAATAGTAAATATCTGTTATCTCCTGAGAAAAACGCTAATTTCAGTTACATAGAATTTATTTATATGTGTATATGGAGGATATATATGTGTTTATGTTTTTGACACAATTGTATATATATATATATAATTATCTACTCTTCACCCCAGTCTTCTATTATACAACATACATAGTTGTACACAAATTATCTTATCTTTAAAAAAAAGCCCCTCCAGTCAACCCACACTACGTTGGTTTTAAAAATAATTATTAATCAAGAACCTGTGTCACACTATAATTTAAAAGACCACAATTTAACACATCACAATACAATTGCACCCACTTCTATCTGCATTTCCTTTTCACATATTTCAGTTAAACCACTACTGTTACACGGAATACCATGGGGTCATCAGTGTCAAAGTCAAGTGTAACTGCTCACTCGGATGAGGTGACACATCCCATTAATATCACCACAAGAACAAGAGAGAAGTTGAAGTCAAAATCTAAATCCAAATTAAATTCAAGATCAATATCACCTCCCAATGTAATTGGACCCACTCCACCGTCAGCATCCACAATCATAGAGTCAAACCATAACACTACAAAGTTTAGATCAAGACGGTTGTCTTCCATTTCAACAACATTGTCAAGGCAGCTTCGCCGTCCTAGTTTCCTGAGACATTTTAAACGGTCATCTCAGGATCTCTCTGTTGAAGATGATGGTTACCATTTGTTGCACTCGAATTCTATTGCAAATGGTTATGCGACGGCAACGATAAGCTCTCCTCCTCCTTACGCGAGTCACAGTCATAATGAAGACACTAGACGCAGTGTATCCACCACTCCTTCAAATCCATCATCGGACCAAAACATTCCAATTCCTCAAACTACACAATCATTGAATAATATAACCCCACATACATCTCCACGGACAGAGTTACATGTGATGAATGACCAACACCATGGGGTTGTTGAAGAACAAATTCCAACCACAACTACACAACCTCAGCAGGCAGATCTAGCTAGAGAACGACACATCACAGAACAGTACAACAATGTCGTCTCTCAATTAGATGGATCTCTCATCAATCAATTCCAAACCCTGTCGGACATACTTGAATCTGTTACAACTAGCACTTTACTGAGATTAATCCTGAGCACTCCACCGAATTCTAATCCAATGAGACCCGTTCCCAATGAAGCGGAATTTAATGTCAATGATTTCCCCGGTACAAGAATAGATAGAACAACATTTACCAACGATGATATTGACCAAGATACTACATTTACAGAATTTTTAAACGGATTGAGCAATGAACATTTACTTCAAAGAGAGTTGGGAACTCAGATGATTAACCATCAAAATTTGAACTTCTTCAGGGCTTTTAGATTCGAAAGCCACAATGAAGAAAACGAAGTTGGTAATCTTTCAAATGGATTGATTCCGGTGTTGATTGTGGGTATTGTTAGTTTGAATGAAGCAAGTCCGAATAGTAACAATAATTACAGTAGAGGCGGCGGATCGGATGTTAATAATGATACCACAGCCAATGAAGCGTTAGATTCCGTGGATGATGTTCATTCATTCTACTCCTCTGCATCTGAGACAAATTCAATCATGCCTGAAAGAGTGGCATCGGAAAATGATGAACTTGGAAATGGAGGTGCAAATAACTCTGACAACATTGAGAACGGGTCAACAAATTACAGATCATGGATTATCATTGTCATGGCTCATCATTACACGTCTAATGACCCTGTGTTGGCTTCAATGTCTCTATTTATTAGTATGCTGACTAGCTATGTGGCAAACAATAGCAATAGAGCCACTAGAGAGGATACAAACAATGATGTTACTACTGGTGCAAACTTTGATGAGATTAGAATGTCGTTATCAAGAATGTTTAAATCTAAAAATTTGACTAAGGATGATCTTCAGAAACACAAAGATTGTTTGTTCACGTTTACCACAGTTACTTCTGCCACTCCAAGCAAGAAGAAAAAAACACTGTTTGGTTTATCGGGTTCATCTGGTAACGTTGACACTGTTGCACCTGGAGCGTTTGAAAAGGGAGATCGGTGTCCAATTTGTTTGATTGACTACCAAGAGGGTGATTCTGGTCGGTTTTTGAAATGTTCACATAAATTTCATCAGGATTGTATCGATGAGTGGTTGTTGAATGATAATACTTGTCCTATCTGCAGAGGTGAGGGATTGGTTGTTTAACAAGGTACGTAATGTTGTGGGAGGTGTTGTTTTTTTTTCAGGAATTTTTTTTTCACTTATTATTATTTATTGGTTTTTCCTTTTATTCACTGTTTGGGAAGGTTCGTTGGTTTTTATATACTGTTTTTTTTCTTTATCCGGTTTTATTGCTTTTATTGTACTCCCCCTCCACACACATATATATATATGTACAATCATTCTCGCTCGCCTTCTGTTTCATTTTATACAATTGTTTAAAACATTGACATATAATAATCGTTATGTATTAATGTATCTATAAATAAACCCTTAAGAAGACTAAAACAATCTATAATAATAGCCGTAACCCAAACATGAGAAAACCTTCACGCTTATTCCTATGAACCGATTCATTGATTCTTTAAAACCACACCAACTTGACCATTATAATTATGTAAAATTCTATTAGGTGTACCGGGTTTACCTTGCAATGAACTCAGAGTTATTGAATTCAGTACAGCTAAGTTCTTCACTCTCTGCAGTGCCTCATCTATCGTGTCATTCAAACTTAAGAAACTGGCTAACACTCCAGCACCTTGAGCAGCTGAGAACGAAGTTCCTGATTTCATCGTGACTATCTCAGAGACATCATTGTTAGACAAAGTAGCAACATTAATCCCATCACTGAATACATCAACACATTGACCCCAATTAGTGAAGAACGCCAATGAATCTGTGTATGGATCTATGGATCCAATAGTTAACACATCCTTGGATGATGCCGGTGAATAATTGCAAGAATCGGCGCTACCATTACCTGCAGCAGCCACTATTGCAAATCCCTTACGTTTCACTTCCCGTATCACGTTGTTCAATAGTTTGTTTGTCTCTGTGATGAACGGTAACAACACCACTCCCCCTGGAGGTTGGTTGTCGATGATATGGATCAATGCCTCAACGACTATTGCTATGGTACAACGTCCCTCTGAGTCAAACACTCTGTAATCTATCAATTCACATGACTTATCGACTCCAAATACGTCTGAACCAACTATGCCTGCCACAGCAGTTCCATGACCGTGAGGGTCACCAGTAGACTTATCGTTGACTAGATCCAGTCCAAGTCTTGCCCTTGTACCAAAATCCAAATGAGTTTGTTGAATGCCTGTGTCTAATATGTACACTCTAATGGGAGAGTTGGTATCAGATAATGAAGATGATTTTGACGATGATGATAAAGAAGAAGAGGAAGATGAAGAAGAGGCGGAAGAAGAAAACAACAATGCATCCGAACCACCCTTCTCGTATTGATATTCCATTTGTTGTCTTTTCAGAATCTTGTGTTTTTGTGAGATTCTAACCAAGTGTTTAGGAGAAAACTCCTGAAGTTCTGCTAATTGTAATGGTCTATCCAATGAGATCCTCTTGACTTTGTTGTCAAGGTAAATTGACTTTTGTACGTTAGCGCTGAAAGTGCCAGTACAAATCTTAATGGTATTCGCCATGAAACATCTGATAGAGTCAAGAGTTCTACCGTACGATGAGCCCTTCGAATAACCAAGTGGTGCAACACTTTTCAACTTATCAGTAGACAGGGTCTCTGATTCCTGATGAACAGTGTGCTTTTGTGGTGGTGGTGGTAGTGGTTTCAATTTAGCTTCATCTATCAGTTTTAGATATTCCTTTTCGAACAGTTGAATGTCTGTACTGTCTTCCAATTCTAGCAACACATTTGTTCCCAGACACAGATACCATAGCAGAGACCAAAGAATCACTGATGAAACCGACAAGTCCATGATGAGTTCCTTTCAAAGAGTGAATTGTTGTTCTCCAATGAACTGTCCTCCAATAAACCACACAAAAAGGGGAGGAATAACTCAAACCAAACAAATAGAAAGTGTGTAATGATGATATAAAACTGGATGAATATTTTTGATTATGTAAATGTATCACTGAAAACCCATCAAATTGCACATAAAAGTCTTTGTGAAAAAGGCCAAACCAAAAAAATACAAAGGAGAACAAAAGGGAACCCTCACAGGCTACCCCCTAAACAAAGGGCAGCCAATCAAATTATGAAAGCCCTCGCTCTCGATAACCTCCGAGGGTGTGTGGCACATTAGTTAAAAATACGCATACAACAACAAAGAAAAAGGTTTTTTTTTTCTTGCTTTGATAAAGAAAAGAATTAATGCAACAGGAAGGCCATGTAAAGTAAGTAAAAAAAAAATAAAGATAGACAGAAAGAAAAGTTATATATATATATATATATATATAAAAGACAAATATTAAAAAAGAAACCAGACGAAATTAAAGTAAAACGAAAAAAAAAACATAAAAATCTAAAAGCATTAGCAAACTAATTACGCCTAGTTAAAATAAAGTATTGAGAAAAGTAGAGAAAAAAAAGCTAAAGAGAAAAAAAAAAGAAAAACACAACCAAAAAAAGAACAAATCAAAATCAAATAAAAAAAAATGGTTTAAACTTGTACATTCGTATCAAAGGTCCAGTAAATCATTAATCTCACCTCCAAAGGGTAGTTGCTGAACGTATGTATTTCCGTTATTATCTGTGTCTTCATTGCTGTCGTTGTCATTATGGAGGTTGACTTGTAAATTGTTATTGTCGTCTTGTTGTTGTTGTTGTTGTTGTTGTTGTTGTTGTTGTTGTTGTTGTTGTTGTTGTTGTCGTTGTTGTAGTTTATTTGGATCATCATTGACATCGATATTATCATTGTCATTTCTATCGTTATTATTAGCTGTATTTGTAGTAGTATTATTATTATTTGTATTGTTATTATTATCATTATTATTATCATTAACTGTGAGTGTGTTTGTAGTGTGTGATGGTACGTCGAATGCAACTTGGTCTAAGAATAAATCTGTACTGTTGGTTTGTTGGTTATGAGTTGACCGTTGACCACTTTCATGCGTTGTAGTGTCATTATTGTACCTACTATCGTCGTTCATAATGTCATCATCGTCTAATTCGTCATCATCTAGATCATCATCGTCGTCTTCATTGTCATCATCGTAGTAATCGTCTTGATCAGAATCGTGTAATTTGATGTGTCTTGATTTTGTTGTTGTTGTTGTTGTTGTTGTTGTTGTTGTTCTATGTTTCGACGATGGCAATGAAGATGGTTCGTTTCTTGTGTTTCTTACATTTGTTGAAGATGAACCTGCTGTTTGTTGGCTCACGTTTGGTATCGTGTTCAACTGGTTCAATAGTTCTTTCCGTTTCCGTTCCTTTCGTTTAAGGTATTTAACACGTCTAGCTTCACTTTCCGCTAATTCGTATTCTCTGTATTTGGCAAGGTAAATCTTCAACGTCTCTGCATAGTTTTCAAATCCCAATGAGTACATGGAAAACAAAATGTCTTCACCGTTCAATGTTTTCCGTTTTTCAATGGTACATTTCTCAGCTGCTTGTGATGTGATGAACGATATGAATTCAGATACGCATTCTTGCATACATTCTTTAGCTTCCTTTGACAATTTCCCATGTTGAGGTAATGCATTTCTCATAACACGACCAACTGAATCAATGAATCAAAAGAATTAGAAAAAAAAACAAAGAAAAGGAAAAGTTAGTATTCAATGTTAAATAATACAAGGGTTGTATCAAAAATGTAAACATACCATTTGCTATTGGTAGCCATCTATCCTGCTCTCGTATTTCAAAATTTGAATCATTATCGTCTTTAGACATAGCAGTGGATGAAAGACAGATGACAATTGAATGATCGACAAGGAATGGTTATATGGGTGTGTGTATTGACAGAGAGTGGATGAAATGAAATGAAAGAAAAGGCAGTGTGTGTGTGTGTGTGTGTGGAACAACAAGTGGAAGGTCAGATATCTATATATAATAATAATAATAACTTTAATATTATTAATTAATATTTTTCTTTTGGGTGGGTGAGCGTCGAAGGTAGCGAGCGAGCGAGTGAGTGTGTGTGTGTGTGCGACGGCGAGGGAAATTTTTCTATTAGCAGAGAGTAAGTGAGTGAGGGACTAGACTGGGAAGACAAGACACACGTAAAAGAAATGCAGGTGTTTGTTTGTCTATTTGTGTTTGTTCTGTTTTATTCCCTATTGATTTGTATATAATGGAGAGAAAATAGAGAGAATAAGAATGATGAAATTATCAAATGTTTATGTGAGTATCTTTTAAAACAATTGTAAAAAACAATTTTATATCTAAACGATCTTTACAATCGAAAAACAAAAAGGAAAAATCTAAAAAAAATATCTAAAAATGTGGGTCTAATAAGATATATATATGTAACTGAATATAGATATATATATATAGTAATGGATGAATATTGGATTAAATGGGAAGTGTACGTTTCGGTGAAATGTGGTAAATAACGGGATTATTTTGTGTATATATGATTATTTCAAACAAACAAAAAAAAAATCCAACTGATGGAATTGATAATTTTTAATTCCCGTGTGGTCTATATATTGAAACAGGAAATAGTCTTTTCTTTTTTGCATATTTTATCCCAAGATGATTGATTGATGGTATAAGATATTATAAGCTATATGATATATCTCCAGTCACACTTTCTCCGTTTGAATAATACACAACACACAGTATCATCATCATATATATAAATTAATTAATTAATAAGAAAAAAAAAAGAGAGACAACCGTCTATCTTCCATTTTTTTTTATCATTATTATTATATAATTTTTTCTTTCTTTTTGTTTTATTTTATTTTATTTTATTTTATTTTATTTTATTTTATTTTATTTTATTTTATTTTGTTTGTCTGTTTGTGAAGGTTTCCTGAATTTCGGTCTCGGTATTTTACGTTTTTTAAACTACGTAGGTGGGCTGTAACGGTCAATTACCGAGACACATACTACAATAGAGAGAAAACAAAACTTGATCCATTCAAGATCGTCTAGCCCTAGGTTTTGGTTTTCGTTTTCGTTTTGTTAATTTCATTGACCCTGTTTAATGGCTATTGTGTAATACAATACAACTATATAACAGTGGGTTTATTTGTTCTGACCTGAACTGCTTTGAACATTATCTCACCTCACCTCACCTCCAACTCAGATCAGGAAGATTATAAATAACAGGAGTTCCTTGTTTGTTATTTTTTGACATTAAGAAGGAATTTTTAAATTTTTATTATTTATTATTAATTTTAATTAAAAGGAAAAAAAAAAAGTGGAAAAGTGGACAATCCAAGAAAAGTTTAAAAAAGCCCACCACTAACTAACTTTAAAAAACATAAAAAAATCAGTGACATCAATAAATAAGGCAAAAAAAAAGAACCTGTGATACCTTTTTTTTATTCATTTACTTATTATTAAAGAATGCAAATGGTACATTTGTCACGAAAAGTATCCCATTCAATTTACAAAATGCAATGCCTTGTACAATGGAAACAAATGTGACTATTGGCCCATACCTATTATAATTATAATTATAATAAACAAAAAAAAAAGTTTTTGTTGTATTGGGTATATATGTCCAATTTGTACTTTTCACACTTATGAAAGCAATGTTGGAAATTAAAAAAAAAAAAAAAAAGACGAAGAAGAACAATACAATCCACTGCAGAGTACTACAATGCAATACCAATTCACATTACAGTACAATAAAAAAGAAAAAAAAAATCAGTTATGTTAATACTTAATACACGGGGTTATCGATTTAAAGAAAAAAAAAATTCCACCAAATATGTACGTACATAAGGGGGAACACTATTCACAGTGAGTGAGGGAAAAAAAAAGCATTTTCATTTTTAGTAATCTAAAAGATCAATTTTATATATGTATGTATATATGTATATATTTTTTTTATCAAATTGATCTCTAAAATGAAAAGTGTATTTACACCCGATTCTCGGGATTTGTACCTATAAACGTATAATTTTAAATTTTTCAAAATATATATACATTTGTAAGTGTTATACAAACGTACGCATATACATACCTATATACATACATACATACATACATACAGCAAACTAATCCAAAAGTGGAGAATATATAATACACTCTAAAAAACTTGTTTTATTTGTTTTAAGACGAAAGGAAACCAAAAAACCAAAAACTATCGACCGAGTTAAATAATTGCTTAAAAGTTTCTCATTATTTATCTCCGAGTCTTTCACAACACTAAAATTGATCGTTCTCTGCGTTGCGTCGATCGACTTAATATGGATAATAACCGACGCGAAGACACAATCCAGCTTGCTGATTACGTAATTCTAATTAGTTGTACCTTTTTTTCTTTTCTTTGCACTGCCAATGGTGTGGTGTGTCTTTTTCCCTCGCAATGACTTTCCCCCACAAATTACTTAATTAGGATATTTGAAATTCACGAGAAACATCCTCACTTTACAAGAAAAAAAAAAGGATTTTATCTTTTGTTTCAAATGGATTGGTTTCAGATGATTAAGATGTTGAAACCCTTATTTTTTTTTTTTAATACAATCTTCACTTCATCATACACCTTCGGAATTGGAATTAGAATTGGAATTAAAATGAATGATAGTGACTTAGATAAATGGAAAAAAAAATGACACATAAGAATGTAATGTAATGACAGAAAAAAAAAAAAGGTGGTTTCCTATTTATCATTTAACAAAAGATTTTAAAATTATCAAACAAATGTAACCAATTTTTCCGAAACATTTACGATCAATCAATTTCCAATAAACACCTACAACATATGTATTGAATATTTACTATTAATCAAATTAGATGTACATGAACATGTTCAAACACCTTATTTTTTTTTTATTTTAGTTCAGAAAACTAAACTGATACAAAACTAACTAATGAGACTGATAAAAACACATACAACAACAAGTCACATTGGTTGGTGTCCCCTTTTAAGTAATGCAAGTATGTTGGGACCAACATTAACTGAATCTATATAAAATGTTAACCTGATTTGTCAATTTTTTATTCGTTTTTCGTGTTTGTGTAACTTGTGGGGTCATTTTCAATACAAGTCAATGACAAATGACAAATGTCAATGAAGATAAAGAAAGATATAAATGTTAATGCAATTTGTGTTAAATTTGATAAAAAAAAAAAAAGAATAAGAATCAATTATAACCATTATACTTCACTACTCAGCCATAGTATTTTTGTTATTAAAAAAAATTTCTTCTTTAAGTCTTAGTCCCCTTTACATCCATAGGAGAGGGGAAGACCGAAGAGAGAAAAAAAAAATCTTTTTAAAAAGACAAGACGGCGCTACTTCAATTACTATTCGGTTAAATAAGAACGCGTACCATTTTTGAAAATGCGAATGCCAATGCCACTCACTTTATATATATATATATATATACACTTTTTTTTGTTCTCTTTGTTCTCTTTGTTCTCTTTGAATCACGTTCTTATATGAAAAATAGATTTTAACCGTTGACCCTGTAATAAGAGCTATTAAGGTCGTTATATTTTAATAAACTGATTAATTAATTTAAATCATATTACCAGATATAAAGAAATTAATTCATTTGCCGATATGATTACGTATATATATATATATATATATAAGTAAAACAATACAATACAATAAAATACAATACTCAATGTACAATGAGAACGAAGAAAGAAAAATAAGAAAGAACTCTAAAGGAGAAAGGAAATACAGAAGATCCAGAGAGACAAAAGACAAAGACATACATAGAGCACGTAGATGAGTTAGACACACTGTATAGATTTTTATAGACATATTATTTCCTAATTTAGTTGTGGTTATTGTTTTGACAAAAAAAAAAAAAAAAAAAAAAAGAATACCAAGGTGGATGAAAGAAAAAGCATACTTTTTAACATATTTTTTCTATGCTTAATTGTAATTAAAAGCAACCCTTCAAATTACAACTATTTACAATGGAAATGTATTTGTTGAATCCATTTATTAACCAAATTTGGATAAAATTCTAAGTAAATTGAACAATCATTGTCATATAGATGATATGGATTAATGCTAGCAATATAGTGTGGTATTAGTAGTACTAATGTACAACAGTATGTATTTACTTTTACTTTGGAATGTTCCTAACAAAATCAAATGGACA
Source organism: Ambrosiozyma pseudovanderkliftii (assembly GCA_003707895.3). Lineage (NCBI taxonomy): Eukaryota > Fungi > Ascomycota > Pichiomycetes > Pichiales > Pichiaceae > Ambrosiozyma > Ambrosiozyma pseudovanderkliftii. The sequence continues at coordinate 48,372 of PPLW03000039.1, forward strand.
AAATTGTGAACGTGAACGTGAATGTGAATGTGAATGTGAATGTAAGAAAAAAACAAAAACAAAAACAAAAACAAAAACAAACAGAAATAAACAAACAGAAATAAACCAGAAATCTGTTGAAATTGAAACAGAATTCTAATTCTAATCCATTCCTGTAAAGTCAAGTAAAGTTTAAATAAATAAATAAAGAAGTAAATAAAGAAAACACAAGTGGAAATGATTAATATAAGTAAAATAATTAATCAAAAAAAAAAAAAAAAAACCCTTATGAGTATTACATTATACATTATTATTATTATTATATAATAAATAGCAAACAAAATGTTATTTAAATGTTATTTTCTTTAACTCGTACCATGTCTTAAAGGAAACCCTCTTGTTTACTTAAAACAAAGAATGAAACAAAGAAAGGAAAAAGGAAAAAAAAAAAAAAAACACGATTTGATAATATAAAAAGAAAAAAAAAAACGAAACGAAACGAAACGAAACGAAACGAAACGAAACGAACGCTACCAAATGGCGCGTACAGTGTACTGACTGTAACTGTAATGGATTGAATTGAGATAGAGGTAATATACATATACATATACATATACATATACATATACATATACATATACACAAGTATTACCACCGTTGGAAACAAACACGGTACCGTAACTTCGGGGTGGTGGTGGTGGTGGTAAATACTTAAGGAAGAAACTAATATATATCCGATCACCAGTAAGACAAGGGAACAAGGGGACAAGGGACCACCTTTAGCCAGCCAGCCAGCGAACCAGCCAGCACAACCAGGTAAATTATGACACACACACACACACACACACCAAACGGGGCCAGCCAAAACGCGACACGTTTAAAAATTATTATTTTTTTTTCTTCTTCTATTAATACATAGTTAATGTTAACCGTTAACGTGATAAATTAAATTAAATTAAATTAAAAAAAAACGCGTAAAAAAAAAAAAAAAAAAAAGGAAAGGAGACACACACACACACACACACTCATTTCATAATACAATACAATACAATACAATCCACTCTAATGGATTTCTAATATGGTGAGAGGGGGCAGGGGGTGCGTGGGTGCGAGCGTGGATTATCGTGATGGACGTGTGTGCGGTGTAAGAGACAGGGAGACACAGGACAGGACATGTCAGGGAGACAGGCCAGGGAAAAGAAAATAACCGTTTCCTCTTACTCTATCACTCTCTCTTCCTTCTTCCCCCCCCTCCAGCTGACACCGTAATTTTTTTTTTTTTTTTTTTTTGGGAAAATCAAAGAAATCAAAGACAGACAGAGACAGAGAGAGAGAGAGAGACACAGAGAGAGAAAACAAAAAAAAAAGCTTCAACAGAATTACCGTTTTTGAACAAAGTATGGTGGTTGTAAATCAACTCCTTTTAATACCTTTATAGATCCACTTTTTTTTTGTTTTTTTTTATATTCCTACAACTACTTCCATTTCGACGTATATATGTTTAAAATTCTCTTTCATTCTCTTTCTCTCTCTCTCTCTCTATATATATACATATAAATAAATAAATAAATAAATAAATAAATAAATAAAATCTATTTCTTATATATATATATATATATATTGATCAAAACTTTTGATATCCCTTTTCCCAATCACTCACAATCTCAAATTTCAATATATAGATCTAAGTCCGTGCCTTTTATTTTTTGTCATAAAAACAGAAAGAGACCAACCAATCTATCTTAATACTATACATTTTTCTTGTGTTTTTTGAAATCCCTTTCCCATTCATTCATTCATTCATTCATTTATTAATCCCTACTCCTACTCCTACTTCTATTTCATAATATCATTTTATTTACCTAATTAGATCTTTTCCCAAATTCACACACACACATACATATATATATATATATTTCCATCATTCGTTCATTTTAAAGTTTCGCCCCGTTCCCTTTTCTCATTTCCCAATTCCCATTCCACTCACTTGACTAAATCATTTTAACATTACATTGTTTTGTTACACATCATACATTTAAACATCTAATCATATCGTATCACATCAACATCAACATCAACATCAACATCATTGATCCAATTTTTAACCAATTTTTTATTTTTATTATTTTTTACTAAATCATATTTAAATCAACTTGTTTCCTTTTTCTCCCCCCCTTTCAAGTTAACGATTCAACATATACATATATCAATTAGATCAAATTCAAATCATTGATCAATCAATTTAACTGATACACACACATACACATACACATACCATCATGTCCTATGAAAAGAAATCATACGGTCCTCCAAGAAGAGTGGTGCCTAAGCCTTACTCTTTGAAACTCGAAGCCATTGAAAATTACAAGAACAAGGTCATATCAAATGAATATTTAACCACCATCACTAAACAATTTAAAGTGTTGGAGAACAATTCCAACGTGAACCCTGCCATGATTGACTTACAACCAGAGGTTAAATGGTACATGAGACCGTATTTGGTGAATTTCATCATTCAAATGCATTCATCATTGAAATTGAAACCTCAAACATTGTTTCTTTGTTGGAACATCATCGATAGATACTGTGCTAAGAGAATCGCATTTAAACAACATTACCAATTGATTGGTTGTGTGGCTCTTTGGATAGCTGCTAAATACGAAGACAAGAAATCTAGAGTGCCAACAGTGAGTGAATTGAGCTTGATGTGTTCCAACGTGTACGATGAATCAATGTTTAAAGAAATGGAGATCCACATCTTGAGTACGTTAAGTTGGTCATTGGGTCACACCACCATAGAGGACATCTTACAATTGTCTGTGAAATTCTCTGATCCCGATGGCAAGGAGAAATTGGATAAACCCATCGATAGTTACAGAAGTAACTCACCAACGGTGAGTTCCATCTTAGCCATTGGTAGATACTTGGGTGAATTGTCATTGTACGAGAGAAATTACTTGAACTTTGACACATCTCTGATTGCTATAACTTGCCATTTGATAGCGTGTTCAATGCTCGGTTGGGATTGTGGATCAAGATCAATCAATTGTATCTTCCAACAATACGTGTTAACCAACAACACTGCACGTAATGGGTTGCCTACTCCAATCACTCCTACAAAGAATATGAACTTCTACGATGACTCTGCTGCTAATGCTGCTCCACACCCACATCCAGTGACTGGTGCCGCTCATTCTCCAATCAATGACTTGGGTTATGATTCTGACATTGAAAACAAAGACCCTTCCGATAATGTCAACAACGAATTCGGTCCATTCATCAACGGATTCAATGGCATTGACACCATCAAACAATTGAGAACATTGTCGTTGATGTTACTTAAATCAATGATAAACCCTCCTGAAGTGTTGATTGAGAAATATAATCAACTAGGTGTCATTTCTTGGGTGAAGAACTTTTTAGCGGAAAACCATTTGAATTCATCGTCTTTGAACTTGAAAGACTTGGAGGACTCTACAACGGGGAATGCCACTTCCGGTGGTGACAGTAATGGTTCATCGGCTCAATTGTCTGAATTGGGATTTGACATCTCCAATTTATTGTTGAACTTTGAACCAACTTACGCGTTTGTGTTACAGCAAAGCCGTCAATACGCCCAACAATCTCTGTATCAATCACCAATCAACAACAAATCAACATCATCTCCATTCGATTCTCCATCTAATTTCTCATCGTTCAGTTCAGTGTCATCTCACACTACATACGATTCATATTACGACGAATCTCCTCCATCTACCATTGCCATTAAAAACAACCCTCCTCATTTACAATTCTCCATGAATACAGGTAATCCCCATCCAATGCCAACAGCTGCCGCCGCTGTAGCAGTGGCTGCTGGTAACAGCCATCACAACAATCACAACGGTGCAAGTTATCCAAATTCATCTCCTCTCCTGGCTAGCCCTAACTAAATTGATACCTATCAATAAAATTATACATAGTTAATCCCCTCCTCATAATCATAATAATCATAATAATTTTTCACTTTGCAATCATATCTTACACATAATAGAATCTATTTCTACTCATTCATCCTTGCTAGTCATTGGTCCATTCGACTAGATAAAAAGAAGAGAACAGAAAAATGAAATAAATAAATAAAAAAATTAGAAAATTATACATTAGCTCATTCATTAAGTGATGTTGCGTATATTCTTTCTTTTGTCTTTTATTTCTGACACAGTGTGTACCTGCAATCTTACCCCTGACATGGGGCATGGCTTGGTGCCATTTTTGCCGCTTATCATATTTCTCCTTGTTTGTTTGAAACATAAATTCCAGTTATCTCTCAAACATTCAGTTTCAGATATCATTCTCCTGGTCCTGGGCTCCAGCCCCGGGTCTCGATCTGATCTGATCTGATCTGATCTGGTTACGAAATGTCAAACTTGTCCATTGCATCACATCTATTAAAAGATGTTAGTTCATGAAGCTCTTTTCTTTTCTTTTCCTTAAATGAGTGATTTCGCCTCTTGATCTCCAAGTCATAATGGGTGTTTCCACTGTGTGATCTTTTTTTTTCACAATTTCATTCTTGTCATTCGTTACAAACAAGTTATAAAGTTCCACCAAACATGAATTTTTGTGAAATCCACTACATCAATGCTTATTTCCTTCCATTATTTTCATTCCATTCGCATAAAGGAGAATTCAAAGAGCCATCTAATTGGAGTCTCTTGTTTCCTTTTTTACTTAATTCTTTTTCTTTCTTTTCTTTTTATTGTTTTAAATTAATCATTCCTTTTTTTAATATTTTTGTCTTGTTTTACATCTTGTCATTTTTGTTTCTTCTTCATTCCATTGATATCTATCTATATACACATACACACATTCAAAGTTCCAACTGTTTTACACTCCTTTTATTTTATTAACCCACTCTTATTCTCTCCTTTTATTTATGTCTATCAAACTCTTTTACTCTCTTTTACTGTTCTTACATATATATTATATTCAATATAATGATCGCTACTTGTGTTTCTTTTGTTTTAAAACGAAAATGAAAACGAATCTAATCTTGTAACTGAAAAATGACGAAAATGATATTAATTAATTATTAGTGGAGGGTAAATAAACAAATAAAAAAAAACGCACACTTAGCAAAAAAATGCAAAATATGAACACAATAAAGTAGAAAAATGAAAGAGGTTTATAAATATAATTATCTAAAAGTACAAAAACAAAAGGAACAAAATGGTTAAAACAAAAGGAACAAAATAGTTAAGACAAAAGGAAATGGAATCACAAGACAAAAGAATAAATTAGGCAATCATTCAAGAAAAAAAAAAACGCGACAAGATTAATTGTCGTGTTGATCTGTTCCATTTGTTCGACCTCCATGGGTCAATTGAATCGACGTTATTTGAACATTATTTGCATCTTCATTAGGACATGAATCATTAAACACATTGGTGTAATCAACAGATCCATTTTCTTTTTCTTCTTCCTCGCCACTTCTACCATCATGGTAAATGATTTCATCGTCACTATCGTAAAATTTGTCGTCATCAACAGAGCCATCTTCATCTTCATCTTCCTCATCATAAGTATACTCAAACCCATCACCATTATAGAGTTTACCACCATCAGCTTGAACACTTTCATTTGTTAAAGGTGTAACTGGTGGGTCTATCTCCTCTGCTGGATCTCGTTGTGGAGTAGTTCGTTGTTGTTGATGTTCATTACTACTGATTGATCCATTGTCTGGTATCACCGGTAATGGACGATACTTATCTGGATCAATTGGTGATGAATTGTAAGAATTTGAAGTAGCCCGTAAAAATGATCTGACTAACCGACTTTTCTTTTTGTATGTGATCGGCGGTGACCGTCCAGAAAGTACAGAGGGGGAATAGTCATCTTCTTCATCGGGAGAATCAAACGATGATGTGTCAAACTGTCCTCCTGTTTGCTGTGATCCATTCATGTATAATCCATTTGCATTAATGAATTCGGGTTCAATGTAAGTATCCCGTGTAGCGATTATGTATAATAACAGAAGTAATACAATGAGTAAAGTCAAATAATTCAACTTCTTTTGGAAATTCAATGATCTTTCAAAAGATTGTAATTGGGAATTAGATTCAAGTAATATCTCCTTGAATCTTTTATTTTGTCCATCAAACACTTGATCAATACGATATGATATATTGGCTCCTAAACTTCTCAATCTATCGACTTGTGATTGAATGGTAACATTAAAGTGCTGTAACAGTTTGCTGAATTTCAAGTTTTGTCTAGATTCAAGTTCGTCGAATGCTGTTGATAACAATTTAGATTGTTCTTCAATGTATAGAAGTGACAGCGTAGCGTTAGACTCCAATAACGAGATTCTTTTGATAATGTTCTTGTAAATAGAGTCCTGAGTGGTAGCTGCAGTGGAGACAGATGTTGATTTAGGTTTACTTCTAACTTCATTGGTCTCCACTGGAGAACAAAACTCCTCATCCTTTTTCATCTTGATATCTTCTAAAAACTCATTCAGACCTAGATACGGTGACACCAAACAGTCTTTAGTAGGGCCATCGTGGTCATCAGTATCTTCATCAATACCAGAATCTAGAAGTGAAATGGTTTCTTTCAGAAAAGTGTCGAAGTCAGGGGGGTTGACAACTTCTGGTTCATCTGATGGTTCAGTTGTCTTCTTAAATCCTGGTTCAGATGATCCATCTACAGAATCATCAGAATATAATACTGCATCCTCCAAAACAATTTCCTTTTGCTCGTTTTCTCTTCCTGGGTTCTCCTCCTTGAATTGTTCAAGCATAGTTTTACCATGAACTTGCACCGATGACAATGGACAGTAAAATTCATCACCATAGTATGATAGTATTTCCACTTTCAAATATCTTGCCCAAATAATAGGGTTTTCAATTTTGAACAATTGTAATTTTCTCACGTTATCAGCTTTAAATTCACCCAAAGTAGTCCAGCTAGTAGCAGGGAATTTATCACTGACAGATATCTTTAAATTTTTAAACATAGAGGAGAAAAATTCATAGTTACCAATCAACACTTCATCGACCAATATATCCTCACATAATTCTATCACCACAAATTTATTGTTTGCTTGACATTCATTCAATAAATAAGTGTCTTTGTTTTCACTCAAAATGGCGCTGGCACCCTTGGCTTCGGAGTTAGTCTTGACGATAGTGGCAGCACAATCAAATGATGCATAATTGAATCTCTCCTTGTACACTTTACCTTGTTCATTGGTATCATAACTAGAACTTCCATCACCTCCAAACATTGATATTTCAATCTCCATTTCTTCACCAACAGGACCATTCAAATTGTTGGCCATTCTTGGTTGCATTTCACTTCTCTTTCTCACTTGGGAATTAGTTGATGACGATTTTTTACCAGTAGATGAACCCTCTTCATCACTGTCTATTTTCTTCTTTTTCCATTCCTCAAAGTTCAGGAATTTAGGTCTTTCCTCTTTATTTTCATCGTCTAAAATAGTGTTGTTAGCATCGGTGGAATTAGAATCCGGTAGAATGTTGGAATCGTTCAAGATTAACTTGGATATTTCAAAAGTGTTTTCAAAATCATTCAATGTACTGTTGTTATATGAAACACTTGCTGAATCTGAGGAGGATACAGAGTTATTAGCACTCGACAACATTGACGAAGTGAATGTCGTTGAATTATTCAGTGATAGCTTTTCTGTGGCTGTAATTTTATTGGTCGTATTGTGCAATACAGTTGGGGAAATGTAGTTAGAAATCTCATGTGATGTGTTGACAATAGTTGTGTTTAATGATATATGTAGTTGATTTGTACTTGTTGTTGTCTTGAGCTTTGATGATGAATATTGGTTTGTGGTGAGCCTATCTGTATCTCTAAACTCTCTAACTGAAACATTATTATACAATTGATCTAATCCAGTTGACAATTGTGTCACCACATTTGTTCCCTTTCTTGACACATTATTGGATAGCAACGTCGATGTTATATTAACTGTTTTCTGTCCAACTGTTGTGTTTACACTTGTTTTGACAAATGAAGACTTTCTTTCTATTGGATCGTTGGATCTTGAAGTGGTAGTTTCATTGTTTCCCAACGTTTGCTGTGGAAAAGTGATTAAAATACACAGATACAACAATGGCAGGCAATTCGCCAAGTGTAGCATTGTCTATTTATATGTATATACGGTAACGGTGTCCGGTATATGATGTTCTGGCAAAAACACCAGGTATTTGTCATAGTTGAATACATAGTTTTACATTCAAAAGTAGATCAAATTGCGTTCACATAATTTCTCAATTTTCTAAGACCTTCCAGAGCGGCTCTTTTTTTTCTGGCCTTCAAAACACAAAATGGCAAAAAAAATCGCTTTTGTGTAAACAGTTTGTTAAATGGGTTGGTTGGTTGAGTTATTCATCCATTTGATTCTTTAATTGTGTAGTGTTTATGGAACTATTAGAATACGGGCAATTGATACCAACATATATTAACAATGTCAGATTCTTTAAAGTTTTGCACAGTGTGTGCGTCCAATAATAACAGGTATGTCGAGTTCATTTTAACTATCAATTGCTCCAGTTTATCACAACATACATACTAACAAATCATATTCTGACGATTTAATGCAATGATTTACAATAGATCCATGGAAGCACATAGAGTCCTCAAGGAGGCTGGGTTCAGAGTGAGATCATATGGTACTGGTAGAACAGTGAGATTACCAGGTCCAAGTTACGATAAGCCCAATGTGTTTCAATTTGGAACACCATATGAAAAGATTATGGATACTCTTAACACACAGGATTTAAACATACATAGAAACAATGGTGTTCTTGCCATGACAGTGAGAAATATGAAGATTAAAAAGGCTCCAGAAAGATGGCCATATTTCCAACAACCCGCAGAGAGATTGGGACCTGAGGAACACCCTGAATTTGACAATGAGTTGGATTTCCAAATAGTCATCACATGTGAAGAGAGATGTTTTGATGCAGTAGTTGACGATTTCCTCAACAGATCTTATTTTGAAGAGTTTAGTACACATATACCGATCCATTGTTTCAACGTGGACATTAAGGATGATCATGAAAATGCACAGATTGGTGGTAAGGCTATCTTAGATTTTGCTAAAACACTTGAAACTGCATACGAAGACAGCCATAGTAACTTTGACTCTGAACCATTTGAGGATAGAATACCTGACATTATGGCGAATTGGCAAAAGAAGTACCCAACATTACCTATGTTGTACTCTTTATGCTTTCATTGAACGTCTATTTTCTACCACTTTTCTCTATATATATGCATTCCACCACTCTTGTTATATATATATATATATATATTTACTGTATCATTAATAAACTAAACAAATAATTAATTATCATATTAAAAAGATCTTTATAAGAATTTCTAAGTGTTCAAGGTGAAGATTGTTAAATAAATTAAAAACAAATGAAATTGAAGTAAAACCAGAAGACAAAATCTATAAATAATTTGAAATAAATCACAGAAAGATTAGAAGTAAAAAATTAACATTAATAAATTAAGAAAAGCAAGAAAACCCCCCATGTGTAGCTTAAATTGAAACACCTAATCATCCCTTGTCCAAACACATCTTCCATTAACGAAAACTTTTCTAACGTTTCTATCGTCACCGTTGAAGACCCATTTATCGACCAAGTTTTGGAATTTGAATAAGGATTTCTCCTCAGAGATCTCACCCCATTGTGGATCTTGGAATGCAAATGTATCGACGTTAGAATCCTTACAGTCCAAATCAATGAGTTGAGCGTCAAATTTCTTACCAATGTCAAATGTACCAACGTTGGACAACTTACTGACCTTAGCACCACCAACGGTAGCTAGGTAAAGCACTTCTCTAGTTGATAGCTTTTCTTCTTCGATTTCATTCTTCATCACAACGTGTCTAGACACTAATAAACCGTGTCTAGCGACACTTAAGATGGATGGAGTAAACCCACCGGAACAATCAGTACCTAACCCAACGTTGATACCGTTGTTCAATAACCATCTGACTCTAGCTTCACCAGATGTAATGGCGGAATTGGAAGTTGGACAATGGGACACACCGGAACCTGATTCCACCAACATGTCCTTTTCTTCATCAGTTAAATGAATACAGTGGGCGAGGATAGTCTTGTGGCCCAACAAGTTTGTTTGTTTGTAAATGTCTGTGTAACTGTCGTATTGAGGGAACATGTTAGTGATCCATTCGATTTCTCTGACATTTTCATCCAAATGAGTTTGACAATGGTAATCCTTTGATTCTCTCAATTGACCCAACCATTTCAACAATTCATCAGTACAAGAACCGGCAAATCTTGGAGTGATCACTGGAGCGATCAAATCACCCTTTGGATCTCTAGTTTCAATGTGTTTGATCACTTCCATCTGTGATTGTTTACATTCTTCGAAAGTTTCAATGTAATGATCTGGGGAGTTTTGGTTCATACACACTTTACCGATCAATGCTCTTTGACCTAATTGCAATGCCAAATCACCTAGTAAGTTACTTGAATCTGTGTGAATTGTAGCATAGTAAGATGCTGTGGTGGTACCATTGGCCAACGTTCTCTTGATACCCTTTGTGTAGATTTCCTTGGCGATGGATAAGTCCTTAAATGCAGATTCCAATGGGAAAGTGTAAATCTCCAACCATTCAAGCAATGTAGTGGCACCGAAGATACCATTATTTGGGAATTGAGGTGCATGGATATGAGTGTCGATGAACCCTGGGAAAAAGAATTTTCTTCCAGAATCAGATTGGTCCACGAAATTAATCTCATCCTTGGATAATTTAGTGAATTCTAATGTGAATTTGATCGGATCGGAACATGATTTTTCAACAAACACAATGGTCCCGTCAGTGTCAACACCGATTGCACAGTTGTACAACACACGAAGTTCATCTAACTCTGGAGTGTCAGCGAAGGTACCGTAGTAACATGTGAACTTGACAGGGGTCAAACAAAGAGGATCGATCTTTGAAGGGAAATAATCCGCCTTGTTAACAGTGGCAGTGGCTAATAATGACGATGGCATCTTGATTTGTTCTTGTCTAATCTCTATGTGATGACGGTAGGCAAAGTTATTATCCAATACACAAATGGCAAATCAACTGGAGAAAACAAATAAACAAACCAAATTGAAACTCAACTGAACACATATACGTGGACATCGATCATACTTTAAAAATGAGATATACAACCATTTAAATACTTAATTTAAGAAATGGATGCCTTTCCCAATGTCCATCTCTTCGTTGATTGCACCTTTCACCGGGTGCCCAAAATTGGCAGTTTCTTTGATAAGGCTTTCCGCGGCAAGAGTTTCTTTCCGCGGAAGTGAGGGCGAACTTTTTGAGTTACTTAACCAGATTAGCTTTATCTCCAGTGAATTGGTTCTGTACGCACTTGTTCTAATTGGATACAGATGAAACAGAGATCGAAAACGGACATCCATAAGTTTTTTTACAAGAAAAAAAAATTCTATTATTTTCTAATATTACTATTACTAGGTATAATATATATGGGATTGAAGATTTACAATCGTAATGGGGTTCAATCGGAGACAAGATTTTTTTTCTTGTTTAACAAGAAAAAACAAACAAAAAGTATCATATATTTCTGATTCCACTCACTTAATCGAAATAAAACTCTCCGAATAATGTACCTGTCATTTGATTTAAATTGTAAAAATAAGCTTTCCCTTAAACAAAAAAAGTTGTTCTTTGAATATTGTGTCTTAAAGCAACCGCATAATAATTAAATGGTTCGGTACAACAATGAATAAATGATCAATAAGCAACAACAGCAGTAGCAACAGCAGTAGCAACAGCAAACACAATATTATCCCAGAAGAGATCGATCAATCGATAAAAAAAACGACCTGAAAGCAGCAGTTATACGTCGATCGTCTTGAGTCGATCGTCGTCAGATTCATTTTTTATTTTTTTGCGTCGATGGTGAGTCGATTAGTCCACTGTCGTGTCTGCCATTGTCCATCAACGTGCACATATTTCCTTATTTGGTCAGCCAATAAGATGCGTTTAAAAACAAAACACAAAAAAAAAATTGAGATTCCAGTGTGTGAGTTGAGTGAGACTGTGAGACACAGACAGAGAGGAACAGAGACAAAAGGTAAAAAAACAACCACCATTTGATGAAAAGACCAATATTAAACGGTACACCCTATTAAACGTTTGAATTAGCATAACAATCACCATATAAATTATCAAGATGGCTGTATGTTTCCAATATGATGAGAACTTTCTAATATGACTTTGGCTTTGAACGAGGACACTGGCACACAAGGGACACGAATGAATATTGACACATCGAAAGAACACTGGACAAGTTTATATCCAATTCATCCATCATTACACATGATTAATCGTTAATCTTTCAAATATGGATTGTTTTCAATACAGCAATGAATAAGTTGCATTCATAAACGAGTTCTCCCTCCCTCTATTGGCACACTTTAATTTTAACGTTTCTGCAACTTTTACAAAACATCATCCAACATCAATCAACATTATGCACAAGAAAAATGAAACAAAACAATCAGCTTTATACAATGTTACAAGTTGATGATAAAGCTTGAAAAAAATAAAAAAGATGTGTTCTCATACCCGAGCCAATAGTATCATACCACCATTTGCATCCACTGAATTTTAATTTTAATTTAATATACTAACATGTCTAATTAACCTTTTCTCCATAAATATAGTACAACTTTGGTTTAAACTACAAGACTCAATCATACATTGGTAAGATCAACCCAACATCCTTCAAGGCTTACTCTCCAATCTTAGCCTTATGGGGTGGTGCCGCTTTAGGTGCTGTTTTCGTTTTCACTGAAAACTGGCCATTGTTCCAAAACACTTTCTTCAAGAAGTTTCCAGTGTTGGGTGACCACTGGGTCAAGGAAATTGATCCTCAAGATTCTCCAAACTAAGGAAGAACAGAGTTCTAAATCCCCATCCAATTATATCTTAATGCCATTCAACACATCTCCTATTATTATTTTTATGTTTATATATATAGTCTTCTAATGATAGAATACACAAAACAAACATCCTTTCTGAATTAACTACATTACTTTAAATAGTATCATTGTAAAATCATTTGATCCAACTACCGAGTAAGAAGAATCGTTGTTAAAACAACAGAAAAAATCCTATATTATCCAAAACAAAAGCGTAACCCAAAGAAAAAAAAAAGCACAAATAAAAAAGATAATCTAATCATCAAGAAGCCACAGAATGATCATCCGTAGAACTAGCGACATCCTCATCGATACCATCATCATAGTGTTCGTCAAAGGTATCATTATTTGAACAACCAACAACACCCCAGGAAATAGCAGTGACAGTTTCCAATCTGTCCAATATAGTATCAATAGGTGTGAATAAACCAAATTGTTTAAACTCACCATCGTAAGAATGTAGCATACCAACAACACCCAACCCTGTAGTCTCATGATTACTTAAGATTTGAGCGGCATGAGGATGGATTTGTGCTGGATTGGTATTGACGTTAGCACCACCACCGCCAGCAGTAGATGTCGAAGGGAGAATCGATTCTATAAAACTGGTAAACATAGACTTTCTCACCGATCTAGGAGCATTACCATTGGCAAATTGGTATGGATTGTGATATTGGTGGTTTAAAATGTCAGACATCTTAGCTAAAATCAAAGCACCAGAATCACCACCAGCGGCAAAACTAGAATTACTGGTCTTACCACCAGGGTGGCCACCATTACCAGCCCCATGTGGCGAATGGATATTAGTGTGATCATCAGTGGAACAAGACGATGAAATAACAAACTCTGACGTTTTCAAGGATCCATCAGACCAGTAGATCATTTTCAATCCATTCAATCTACCATTGGTGTAATTGGTTGTAGAACCAACTTTGAAAACATCTAAATCAGCGTAATTTGTCAACCCATTCTTCTTATCCTTCAAAGAAAGTGTCTCCTTGATGTGTAAATTGGAAAACATCAACGATGGATCGTACTGTTCTAAATTCAAATCATCTCCTAGGTAATTCAAATACTTCATTGATTTCTCCTTCTTTTCATTTAAAATCTTAATGATAGCAATATCCGATAGTTTATCATCATTGATAACCCTTTCACCCCAGACAATTTGACCAAACGAACTTGAAGGTAAATTTCTCTTTGTCAACTTCTTTTTAATTTTAATCTCAGAGATTGGGAAAAAATCATCGATTTTCTTCACCACAGAGTCATACGATTTAAACTCTTCACTTGACACCTTGTACTTCAACCGTTCGGCACACAACGCCTTCTTATACATGTTAATCAACACAGGAGATGGGACAGAGACATACGGGTACGAATCACCATTGTTATCAGATAAAGTATCCTCGTTCAACACGACATGTGCACAGGTCAATCCAAAAATAGAATTCTTGTATCTTAATAATTTAGGGTTATTAGTATCCCTTGGTATTCTAGGGTAAATATAACCTCCCAATGTACCAGATAATGTGGATGAGTTGTTACAAGCAAGAGACATAGAGATTGGAACGTACTCCGAATTCGAGTCTAACATTCTGAAAGGAGCCTTGAATTTGATCTTTGATGCTGATGGTGATCCCCTTGTATTCGATGGTAACTGTGAGCTTGAATTGGTATCGGCAGATGCAGAGGCTAGTTTAATTGAATTCTTTTGTGCAAAGAAATGGAAATCCTCAGAGTTTGATGAGAAATAGTTAATGATATCAGAGTGTTCTTTAGTCAACTCAGCAAACCCAAAAATGAATGTAATAATTGACAAGTTTTCATTCATGAAACCTCTCAGAACTGGTGCGATAAATGAACCATCTTGATCAGAGAGTAGTGATTCTTTAGACTTTGTAATCAAGGAATTCATTATTCTTGGCACCATCTCTTGGTTAGGGAAATCGGTGTATGTAGAACCAATCGGGAACAATTTAGGTGACATAATCGACACATAATTCTCAACTCCGAAATTAGCAGCTGGTTCAATCAATTTTAATTTCAAAAACAGATCATACAGGTTTTTCAACACCAATGCCTTGGAATTATCATAAACACCGCCGACTAATAAATTGTCTATAAAGTACAATATATTCTTAATCAACCCTCTCAAGCCTACACTGTTTAATGTACTGAAGGAATATGGGGAAAGGAAATGAAGGTGTTTGTGTGTGCTGATGATTTGAATCGTATTATTGATGCTTTCACTTATATTAATAGATGCCTTCGTCAAGTTAGACACTGATTGGGACACTTGAATCAATGTATTAGCCACAGATGTAGATAATATTCTTAATTGTCTTTGGATAAACTCCTTTATTTGTAGAATTTCATTTTCAGATAAGTGGACAGGCTCAGTATTCGAAGCAGCGGATCTGTTTGTTAAGATTGAAGTGGTATCATCAGATATAGTAGATTTTCTTCTAGACAACGAGGACCGAGCAGGAATTGAGGATGACAAGGGGATTTGTTGATCTTGATCTTGACTTTGAGAGTCCACCACTGATTCCGATTCTTCTTCTCCAAATTCCTCCTCGTGAAGCACTCTCAATGGTCTACCTATAGACGTGAAATGGCTTCTTTCCTCATCAACTTTCTTTTTCCCATATGATGATGCAGCAGATGGACGAGATGAAACACCTGTTGACATGGTTTGTTTAGAACTGAACAAGGAATTTGTGTTTGAATTGAAAGAATATTGGAAACTTTTCAATGTCTTGGAATCATCCATGTTTTCAAAAGTAGGTCTTCTGTTTTTATAATCAGAAGAAGACGATGATGCAAATGAAACCTCACTCTTTTGGTCATCTAAAATACTGCTTGAACCATCTTGATTCGATCTTTGACTATTAGTTTTTTTCTTCTTTGAGAAGAGTTTACTCTTAATGGCCATATTGAAGAATGTCCAATGTAATATGAGTGACCAAACCTTTTAATATGGAACTTTTAAAACAAAACTTTTTTCGTTAGTTCAATAATTAAAGATGAAAAGGGGAATAAACGTATCTTATATACATTAACAAAAACATCACTTTCCTTATCAAATACTATCCATGTCACATTTCTGTTTCTTTTTTCTTCTTTCTTTTTTTTTCTCTCTTCGAAAGATAGAGCCTCTTGACCATACGACTCTCGGACACGTCGATAGACTTTTTTTTTACCTTGATGAGTCGATTTGGTTTTTGTTGAAAAAAAAAAAACAAAGATTCCGATACATCTGGAAGATGATGGATGGATGGATGGATGGATGGATGGTATAAAACGATCGATCGATTCATTGAATCAGTTGGTGTTACTTTTGAAGCACAGGCTTACATTACAATATAGATCTATAGACAGGGCAAAAAAATTAAAAAATAACCAAATGTACAGAAACACAAACCTTACCCCGTTCATACAGAGGAGAAATGCTTCATTGTTTGGTAATTTGACGGAGAATTTAAATAAGATTGTCCCTAAACCACATCAATATTTCAAAATCACCAAGCCATTTGGAATTGAAACTCCACCTATCCACACATACGATATACCTAAGAAGAAATGGTTAACATGGGAAAATTTGAACTTTCCAAAGAGAATGTGGGATTTTTACTTTGATGGTATCACTAGAAGAACTAGAGTCTCCGCCATTCAAAAGGAATTAGCATACGGTGGTATGTACGATTTCCATGTGTACATGAAGACAAAGGGGAAGTTGTTTCAAGCACCACCATCATATTTCAGAAAGGACAAAGCCCTATATTTCCCTAATTTCAAATTGAGAAACTTGAACGATGAGATTGTGGAATTGATGGATGTGTTGAGCCAGAATAAAATAACAGTGTTGAGAGTGTTCTCCACTGAATCTGGTGCTGAGATGACAGATGATTACTTCAAGATCCCTAAATCAGATGACACATATTTGAGTAAAACTGGTATAGAACAATTCCACCAGGAATTTCCAAAGTCACAAATCGTCGAACTGGTGTTGAGTGAGAATTGGTCAAAGCATTTCGTTCACACATATGTAACTCCTTCCAAGACCCGTAAGAAATTACCTGAATCACAACACGATAAATACTTGGCAGCTATGAAGGAAATGGTGTTGAACAGAGACCAAAGAGAGAGATTGCTCATGACTAACAATTACTCTGGTTACGTTTATGTTATAGATGATTCATACAAGATTAGATGGGCTGGATCTGGGTTGCCTGAACCAAATGAAGTTACTGGTCTTTGGAAGGCTGTCAGAGGGTTGGAAAGAGAAAATAATTTGAAAACGGTGAAGAAATGATGAATAGTTCCCTTTTTTTGTGTATATAGTGATGGGAACATGCATCAGTACGTGTTGTATGATCGTAGACATTTCACTTCTTCTTATTATTATTATTTATATCTACTATAGTGTAATCTAAACGATTCCCCAGATGAATTACTAGTGAATCAGTGTGTAATTGTGTAGATTTGGGACAAAGGGGAAACTTCAGAAGAGGTATTGTCCTCGCTGTAACCCTTTTGTATTGTTTCCCACTTTTGTTTAAATGTTCCTTTCCCTTCATACAAATATATACATTCCTAACTCCCCCCCCTCTCCCCCTTTTTCTCAGATTATATGAGTTACCTCCATCTATCATTTGCTAAACATTGAAACATTTCAAAGAATACCATTGTACCCAGAGACTGTGTCTCGAATTCAAACCTTCTAAGCTTGGAAACAGAATCGGGTGCCAACTATCATCGGTTGAGATACCATTATATGGAACGTCTCTAGGTACTAGAAAGTTGAACGAAAGGCAAAGCAAGACGAAAAAGAAGAAGAGGGTGAAGAGGAAATTAAATCGTACCAAGAAGAAACAAACAAAGTTGGTTAGAAAAGTCCCCCGGGGAACAAAGACCGTGAAGTACAGACACAGCTATTTGAAAAGGAACAAGTCACGGTTACGGTACATTTGTGACACAGCATATAGTAAAATGACAAGAGTGAAGAACAATATATATGAATTCTGTGATTACTTGTTGTTTAAAAGGATGAAAACAGTGGACAGTGCTGTATTGTTTGTGCTATCGCTTACGGAGAAAAGCTAGTCTCTTTATACTCTTATTCTTTATACGATAAATAAATAAAGTTAACTTCATTAAATAAAAAATAACAAACGACTTTATAGTGTATTGAACAACTACTTATATAATAAAAACTGGGAGAAAGAAAGAAAGAAAGAAAAATAAGGAGAGGTATTGAAGGGTAAAAAAAAACACGTGTTGGAAGGAAGCAAATATACAATCAAATACCATAATCATGATCAAGCAACTACTTTATTTGTGGAACTACTAATCACATCACCAGCTAGGGTCTTTGAATTATCATTAGATTCACCCAATTTGGATGTACCCTTCTCCTTGTACGTGGACACGGCGGGGATGTCTGCCTTGATTCTTGTCACTAATGTTTGGTAAGCTCTTGGTTCCAATCTGATCAAGGTATGTAATGGAATGGACATCCAAGGACTCTCTTCCTGGGGCACGTTCATAAAGTAAGCGTAGATACATCTCAACACTGCTTGATGGGTGATCACCAACACGTTTTCTTGGTTTTCAAGTTCCATGATGATCGGTTCCAATCTGATGATAACGTCTCTATACGATTCACCACCTCTGTATCTGTATTCAAATTTATTCTCATCTCTGGCTCTGAAATCCTCTGGGAACTGTTCAGCAATGTCCTCGTACGTTAATCCATCACATGAACCAGCATCCAATTCATCCAATGCCTTCCAAGTTTTCTTTGGGTAAGGAAGGTACGATGCCGTTTGTTGTGTTCTTCTCAACGTTGACGTCCACACTTCCAACTTCTCATGGTTTGGAATGTACGTCTCCACCAATCCTTTCAATTTCTTTGCGTATTTGAAACCTCTTTCACTTAAATCAGCGTCACCACCGATTTTCCCTTCCAAATTGTACTGGGATTCACCGTGTCTGGACAACCAGATGTATCTTGGCTTGATGTGTAAATTCATCACGTAGAAAGCGATTCTACTTTGTAGATAACTGGAGATTCTGTTCAATATAATCTGGGAGTTGACGTTGATCATCTTGATAAACGTTAAATCAGCGTCACGGGTGACATTCATTGGTTCATAGTAATTCTCATAGTATTCAATTTTCTTCTTCAAATCCTCCTTGGCAAATTCAGTGCCCTTGCCAGAGTAATCCGGTGACGTTGAATTGATATCCAAAATATTAGCCTGCACTATCGATTCATCGTTACAGTATGATTCTAAGAACAATGGTTGAACACCGTTTTCTTTGAATATCTTAGCTACATGTCTCCGTCTTTCATCTGTGACATTTGATGCATCCAAGATAGCGACACAACCATTTTCATCGTGGAACCATTTCAGTATACTCTCAATGGCATCCTGGTTAGCCAATTCTCTGATACGTCTGTTGTGGTCATTGGTAGGATCAAAGAAATCTGCATTGGCCTGGTTGATGTAATCTTCTCTTCTAAAGTTCGACACTGAAAAGGACTTCGTCGACACCGACAACCAGGTCAAGTATCTAACCACTTTCTGGGAGATGAATGATTTCCCCCTAGCAGGTAATCCAACCATGATCACACACACCCTCATTGGGTCAACATGTGATATTTGGTACACTGGCATTTGTTATTATTGATGTGTGATGTGTGATGAGAGATGAGTGGTGGAAATATGTAATAATTGTTTCAACACCCAATTTGTTTTTATTTTGTTTGTTGTTTTTTGTTTAAATTGAACAATAGTGATATGGTACCAATTGATGAAATCAATAAATTCAGATAAATGAGTATTGAATCGGTTTATTGCTTGGATTGTAACAAAGAGAGAGAGAGAAAAAAAAAGCACTCAAACTTCTAAGATATTATATTATATTATATATACAATAGAAAGACCAAACGGATGGATAGACCCACAATTGTAATAGATGAATATCAAAGGTAACGATGAACGTAAATAAACCTAAAAGAAAACTATAGTTGGAGGTAAGAAAGAAAACAAGAAATCAAAGTTAAATCAAAAATTAAACAATAACACAATATGATAAAAAGTTGTCTGTCAGTCAAATGACATCCATCTTCTCACTTTGTTTAGTTTGTGTCTTTGCTAAATAAAAAAAAAGAACGAAGACAAACAAAGAAGAGAGAGATTGCCTGCCTGCCTGCCTGCCGTTGCGTCCGTATCCTACCTGGTGGAGTAGGTGAACTGGGGTTTTTCTTCCCACCGTCTGCTCGTTAGATTTATCCCTCACTCTCCCCCTCTCCCCACCTCCTCCCCCGGACGTCCCATCCCAGCCCAGCCCAATGTTCCTAGTACCCCAGAGTTTTTTTTTTGTGTCTCGTTTCTTCCCCAGATTTTTAACTGTTTTTGGTTTGACTGGATTGGATTGGATTGAATTGAATTGAATTTGGTGAAGTAAAGTATATAAAGTGATGCTCTTTGTTGTGTTACTTTTACTTTAAACTCTACTACTTCAAGACATAATTATAGACTAGCCATTTAAAAGTTTATTATTTTTGTTATGTTTTTGCTCTAGTTTCATTCCTTCTTTGTCGTGTATTATTTGTTCTGTTTCTTGTATTAGGGTCTGTTCTTTGATATGTTCCGTACATGGATCGTTCCACATCGATCGATCGTTTACGTATATTTAAGAAAGTATCATGATCCTATGTTAGCGTCGATCGTCTATCACAAGAATTTTTTTGTGGTCGATGAATTTTGAAGTCGATCGACTCCTTTGATAAAGGGTCGATGTTTTGTGTGTGTGTATTATTTTTTTTTTTGGTTTGATCTTGTCTTGAACACATTACATTATATAGTATAGTATAAGATGGTTTTGTAAAATAGCAGAAGTTCATAGAATAGAAATTAGTAGAAGAAAGGAGTAATTGAATGCCAATCCCAATTGTCCATTCAATTGTCGTTATATTTATATTTTCAAGTTTGTTTTCCAAATCAAAATAAAAAATTACAAAACTATGACGAATTCACATTTAGATTTAGATTCTATCCTGTCATTTTTGAAATCTAGTTCTCTTGAAGATCCATCATTGGAACCATTGGATCCAAATACAAAGTCACAATTTCAAATACCATCACAGACCCAGGATGAGATCAATGCCACTATTAAACAACGGTATTTGACTCCTAGCAATGAACTATCATGGGATTTATTAGATGAATTCCAACAACCTATATCCATCGATAAATCCACTACAACCCATTTCTACCATTCATTAATTGAAACTCCTCCATTGATAAATAGAACAAAGATCAGATTCCATAGAAAAGGGATCAAGGGGGAGATATCATCGTACAATGAAGTGTTTGATTTGTCAGTGTTAGAATCCGCTGATTCTGCATCAAATTCCTTATCGATGAAGAGAAAATTCACTAATAAAAGTGACGCATTGAGAGGTAAATCAAGTTATTTACCGTTTCAACCAGGTGGATTAGATGCTGCTCAACAGAATTTGGATGCTACACGGTTTCTTCATAGGGATGACCATGGATTGTTTGATGTGCCCCAGGGGTTACCAAGAGGGTTAACTGGTAATGACAAGCCAACAAGGGATGAGGCAACTGCAGATGCTGAATTGAAAGAATTACAAAAGGACATTGGTCTGGAACAACACCAAAACGAAAATGACGATGGTAATGGTAGTGATGGAAATGGGAATGATGATGAAACCGATGTCGAGCCATTGTACCCTGACGAGGATAATTTGGACGAGGAAATCGCAGATATCATCCCATCGTCAATGGTGTTAAGACCCACATCTACTAATTTTGGTGGTGGTTCATCGTCTAAAAAGAAACGGGAATGGGCTCATATCGTGGAATTGACCCATGAACTTGAAAACTTTGATGAATTGGTGCCAAATCCAGCTAGAACTTGGCCGTTTAAATTAGATATCTTCCAACAAGAAGCCATTTACCACTTGGAACAAGGTGATTCAGTGTTTGTCGCTGCTCATACTTCTGCCGGGAAAACTGTCGTTGCTGAATACGCAATTGCCATGGCTGCTAGAAACATGACAAAGGCCATCTACACGTCTCCGATCAAGGCATTGAGTAATCAAAAATTCAGAGACTTTAAACACACATTCAAAGAAGTCGACGTGGGGGTCATCACAGGTGACGTTCAAATCAACCCTGAAGCTAATTGTTTGATCATGACCACAGAAATTTTACGATCAATGTTGTACAGAGGTGCAGACATTATCAGAGATGTGGAATTCGTGATCTTTGATGAAGTGCATTACGTTAACGATGTCGATAGAGGTGTCGTGTGGGAGGAAGTTATCATTATGCTTCCAGACCATGTGAAAGTCATTTTACTATCAGCCACGGTGCCAAACACTTATGAATTTGCGTCATGGGTGGGGAGAACCAAGCAAAAGGACATATATGTGATATCAACACCGAAGAGACCTGTGCCATTGGAGATCAACATCTTCGCCAAGGAGACTATGTTCAAAGTGATTGACGGTGGTAGAAACTTTTTGCTCAATAATTTCAAAAAACACGAAGAGAAATTAACTAAACCAAAGGCAGATTCAAAGCAAATTCAAGGCTCGGACAGAGGTGGCAGGGGTGGGGCAAGAGGTGGTGCTAGAGGTGGGGCAAGAGGTGGTCGTGGTGGATCTGGAGCTGTGGTTAAAAGACCATTCCAACAAAGAGATGCTCCTAACAGAAACAGTTGGATGCAATTAGTTCAATATCTGAAAAAACACGATTTATTACCGGCGGTTATCTTTGTCTTCTCAAAGAAAAGATGTGAAGAATACGCAGATACTTTAGATGGAATCAACTTCTGCACTAATAGAGAAGCATCAGAGATACACATGTTTATAGACAAGGCAGTCGCTAGATTGAAACGTGAAGATAGAGAATTGCCTCAAATTTTAAGAGTGAGAGATTTGTTATCTAGAGGTATCGCCGTTCACCATGGTGGGTTATTGCCAATTGTGAAAGAAGTCATTGAGATTTTATTTGCCAAATCTTTAGTCAAGGTGTTGTTTGCCACTGAAACTTTCGCCATGGGTCTTAATTTGCCTACAAGAACAGTGGTGTTTAGTGAATTGAGAAAGCATGATGGTACTGGATTCAGAAATTTACTACCGGGTGAATTCACACAAATGGCTGGTAGAGCTGGACGTAGAGGGTTGGACTCCATCGGTACTGTCATTTGTATGGCTTACAATTATCCAATAGAAGCGGCAAGATTCAAAGAGGTTACACTAGGTACTCCAACCAAACTTTCATCTCAATTCAGATTAACGTATAATATGATTTTGAATTTACTAAGAATCGAAGCATTGAGAGTTGAAGAGATGATTAAACGGTCTTTCAGTGAGAATACAACACAAGCATTGATGCCTGAACATCAAATGGAGGTGATAAAATTAGAGAAGGAATTAAACTCCCACACTGTTCCATTGAATGACAACCAATTTGCCTCATTGAGCGTGTTTTACGATTTGATTGAGAAATACAAATCCACTTACACGTCCGTGCTTCAGGAGTCCTTGAAATTACCAACATACGTGAGAAAGTTAGGTGCTGGATCATTGATTGTGTTCAGAGACGAACACACCAATGTTTCTGTCCCTGGTGTGGTCGTTAAATGGACAGATTCACATTCTAGAGTCACTGTGTTTGTGTTTGATTGTTTATCATCCAAGAGTAAACAACAGTTTAACCTCCCATTCACTTCTGAATTTGGTCCTAAGTATGTTGTCGATTTCTTCAACCACTGGGAATATAAGGGCAACCTTAAAATTGTGGAGACCGGTGTGGAGAATATTGAATTTGTTTGCAAATTCTTCTGTAGAAGCAGAATCAATGCAATTCTAGACAAGGACAGAAAGGAAATCAGTGAGTTTGAACAATCGTTGAAACCAATAATGAGAATGCAAAGAAAACTAAAACCATTCAATTTTGGAATACTTCAAAACCCTCAACTTGTGGACTTGAATAAGGAACTACGTGAATTGACTTCAAAGTTGAAGACGGATTACTTTGAAAACACAGAGTTTATGAGATTGTTAACGGATGGTACTAGATACAATAAAATCATGGAACGGAAAGCCTTGGAAAAGAAAATCGACTCACTAAAGAATTTAATCAGTGATGAGAACTTGGAATTACTCCCTGATTATGAACAAAGATTGGATGTGTTGAAGGAATTAGAATTCATCGATCCTGTGCAACTGACAGTTAACTTAAAAGGTAGAGTTGCGTGTGAGATCAATTCCGGATGGGAATTAGTCGTCACTGAATTAGTATTTGATAACTTTTTAGGAGAATTTACGTCAGAGGAAATTGTTGCCTTGTTATCATGCTTTGTTTATGAGGGTAAGAGAAACAACAAAAACTCGGATTCTCAAGTTGAACAACCATTGTCTACTCCAAGATTAGAGAAGGGTAAGTCTAAGATATGTGAAATTTACGGGCAATTGTTGAAAGTGTACACTGACAAAAATATCCTTATGACGGCTGATGAAGAACAATTCTTGGATAACAACAGATTCACATTAGTCAATACTGTGTATGAATGGGCGAAGGGTCAATCGTTTAAAGAGATTATGGAATTGTCCAATGATGCCGATGAAGCAGAAGGTACCATTGTCAGAGTGATCACTAGATTGGATGAAGTGTGTAGGGAAGTTAAGAACTGTGCCATGATTATTGGTGATTCTGATTTGCATATGAAGATGACTGAAGCTCAAGAGAAGATTAAAAGAGATATTGTCTTTTGTGCATCTTTGTACTTGTGATAACTTTACTTCGTTTATACCTATAATCAATTACATATATAGATTAAACATACATAAAGGTAAAAGATTTAGAACCATTTTTAAATTTAATTACAAATGTTATTTTTAATATACAATTATATAAGTTAACAAAAAAAGAAACTGAACGCAAACATGCTAATTCCGTCTGAACCCACCTCTAGCAGGTGGCTTTGACACACCAGAGTTAGGCATTCTATGAGACCCAGGTGTTAATCCACCTTTCTTCTCATCGTTGTTGGCATTTTTTATCATGTTTTTGACGGAACCCTTTTGCACTGCGGATGTCTGAGTGGTACCTTTCTTCTTATTCAATCGCAATTCAGGTCTTAAAGTAGTTAAATTAGGTGCAGATTCCACAACTATGCTGATGATGTTTTCACCCCTCAATATCACTAATCCTAATTTTCTCTTTTCCTCCTTGATGATTGGTTGTTGTTGTTTTCCATTGGATCCATTGCTCTTAGAATCCTTTGTTAATAACTTTTGTGACTTTTTAGTGACTCTAAATTCTTCACAGTCAGAAAGCACCACATTCATGAACTTGTCAAACGATAATAACGTTCCTGTAAATTGGGAGAAATTCGTATTTGTGACTCTGACTCTGAAATTGATCAAATTGGCCTATATTATACAAGTTATTGGTTTATTTAATGTTAGTAAATAATTTCAACTGGGAATGAGAACTGGAAAAGCAAACCAAGTATTATTAAATTTTTATAGTAATACATACCAATTTAGCCTTTTTAGGTATTTGTCCAACTGCCATTATTCTTTAATATTATCTATTTAATGTATTTATATGGTGTTTATAGCTGTAAATTTAAGCAAAACCTTCACCTTTTGTGTTACTGTAGTACAATTGACAATTGACTTTCTTTGGTCTCTTGTTGTCTTCTTTTTCTTTTTCTTTTTTGCCTACTTTTTTTTGTTTAATTTTTCGCTCTCTCTCTCTCTCTTTCTTTCTTTCGTTAAAATCTACGGCTGTGCTGGTTTTCTTTTGTTTTCAGAATTACATAAATAAAATATAAATGGATGTAAAAATTATTAATTAAGTAATAATATAAAGTGGTAGTTTATATAAATGGTAAGAAAATAGTATATTAATAGTATGGTAAGAATAAAATATTAGGAAAAAGAAAAAAAGTATAGTCGAAAGTTATATACAGGGTGGGGGGAGAGAAAAAGGACAAAAGAAATCAGCTAGACTTCTTTGAGAATCTCTTTGGAATTAAAGCACCTAAAGAAACTCTCTTAACTCTCAATAAATAGTAACCTGCTAACATAGCAAAAACATTGAAGCAAATGTAAGCGCAGAATAAACCGACATTTCTCCAAACGTGGGAATGAGACATACCAACAGTGCTTAAGTAATCGTCACCGTATGAGTATTGACAAACACCACAATTTGAGGTATCATTTGGATTCTGCACATAACCTGGATGAGTCTTAAAGAAAGCTTCCAAATAGTCACCACAAGTGGAACCGGATGGTGGTTCCAAGTAATTCAATTCCTCCTTACCACAGACAACAGGTCTCTTATGTAACAAAAGAGACATGGCATTGTCAACGAAATAAGTCAATGGGGACAATCTCCACATAAACTTCCAGAAACCAGGCAACAAGTTTGGATTTTGCACCACACCACAGAATGAAATAACAAATGAGAACAACAAACCAAAAATCACATTAGCAGATGGCAAATCAGGTGAAATGTAGATAATGGCTAAACCAAATGAAATGTAGTAAAGTTGGAAGAAGAATGACATGGTAAACCACCAAGTACCTGCGACAGCGGCACTGTTATCTAATTGAATAGGGAAATACCAGCAAATGAAGAAGAAAGTGAAGAATGCAATAGAGTAAGGAATCTCAACCAAGAATTGAGATAATAACAAACAAGACCAATGGAAAATATTAGATTTAGACTCTCTCACTTCAAACAATTCTCTAGATTGGATGGCTCTACCTTGAATTTGGTTAATGGCAGGAGCAGAAAGCGTGATAGCACAGAAGACGGCAAACATGACATTTTGCATACCAATGACAGTGTGCTTGACATTCCAGAAAGAGAAACCAACTAATAAACCAGACGTAACCATCAACATAAACTTGGCCATGATATATTCCAAGTCACGGTAGAATTGAATCCATGTTCTGTACAACACCAATTTCAATTGGTACCAGTATGGGGTGGCAAATTTAGCAGTCAATGGACCATTGTCAGCAGCAGGTAACTTGGAAGTTTCAGAGATCAAGTTGGCAATTTCACCAGTCACCTTGGCATACTCTGGAGAGTTTGTCCATTTTTCATACCAATCCTCATGAACAGATGCAGTGGCACCGGCACCAATGGATTCCAAGATGTACTCAGCAGGGTTTTCTTCATCAGAACACTTACGAGCACCTTGAGACTCAAAGTAATCCAATAAAGTCTTGGAATGTTCACCAATGTCACCAAAGTACACAGTTTGACCACCTTTCTTTAACAAGAGTAATCTGTCAAATTCCTCAAACAAAGTAGCAGAAGGTTGATGGATGGTACATAAAATGGCTTGACCTGCAGCAGCCAGAGCCTTCAACACTTGAACAATGGCCCAAGAAGATTGAGAATCTAAACCGGAAGTTGGTTCATCCAAGAAAAGCAATAAAGAAGGTTTAGCAACTAATTCAGTGGCAATGGACAATTTCTTTCTTTGTTCCACATTCAAACCGTAACCAACTTGACCAGCGACAGAGTCGGCGTATTCATCCATATGTAAGATTTGCATAACCTTGTCAACGTATGCAATTTTTTCTTCATCTGGCACAGAGGCAGGTCTTCTCAATCTAGCGGCGAAAATCAATGATTCTCTGACAGTCAATTCAGCAATGTGCAAATCTTGTTGTTGCACGTAACCAGTTCTACGTTCAAATGAACTATCAATTGGTTTACCATTGATCAACATATCACCGGTAATGACACCAGAATCAACACGACGGGAAAGAACATTCAACAAGGTTGTCTTACCGGCACCTGATTCACCCATCAAAGCGGTCAAAGTACCTGGAAGAACATAACCTTGCACATTATCCAACAACTTACGTTGTTCACCATCGTAAGGAACCACGTAATCCACATTTTGCCACATAAAGATATCACTTGAACCCAATTGTTCATCAGATAAACCAGCATCTGGGGAGGTACCCTTTTGTGACTCAGATTCATCATCACGTTTGTTTTCATAGGAGCTAGATGACGATTCATGGCCAGCTTCTGGATCTTTAGTGTCTGCACCGGCAATCTCTAGTAAAGAATCAGGTAATTTAGCACCCTTGGTGAAAAGCAATTGATCTGATGATGACACCAATGGGTTGTACACTTCCACCATAAACGCGTTAATAACCAAGAATCCAAGGAAGAAACCGATAATGATACCAAGATTTCTCCAAACATGATCAAAAGTGTATTGGAAGGCAACGTTCAAGTAAACTTCACCAGACACATAATTCTCACCATTGTACATGGTCTTGGAAAGAGCGGCACCTGTGAAACCACACACTTGGTTAGCAGTGTCAATGTTTTCATAACCTGGACCAACTGGGATCAATTGAGATGGAGTGCAAGGCATCTTTCTACCACGGAAATCCATAGCCATCAATGATTCAAACCCGTACAAGATAGGATTAAGGTACGAGAACCACTTAAACCACCAGTACATGGAAGGTCTTTGAATCATGAACGAAGAGTAAATGATGAGAGCATTTAAAAACACACCGGTAAGACCATTGGCGGCAGACAAAGTGGAACACATGGAAGAAAGTAAGATAAACAACGAGTTCACGGACAAAATAGACACAGAGATGAAAAGGATAAATGAAAAGAATTTACCGGCATCACGAGCGAAATCGGATAGGAAATAAAGGATAAGTGAGAACAACACAATGGCGATAAACTTAACAGGAAACGACACAATGGTACTGGAGACCAATTCAGCGGATGGATGGTAAAGTGAGTAACCTCTTTGCTTGTTCATAATTGGCTTGTTTTCGAAAAGAGCGGCAATTTCGGCAAGACCCATGATACAGAAGTAAAAGATACAGAAGAAAAGATCACCACCTCTTGAGAAGGAACCAATACTTGACTTTGGAATGTTGTAATACATGGAACCGACAATCAATGCTTGACACACGGCAGACACAACCAAAATCACAGCGTACGCCATGTTGTTTTTAATGTTTTGGAAGCCTCTAGCACAGCATAGCTTCACTTGTTCAAAGTAATTAACAGTGTACTTGGAGTGTGATCTGGAAAATCTTTGTTTCTCCACCAAATGAGCTTGTTGGAAGTTGTCCAACACCTCTGCTGGTTTAAAAGTGGCCTTTTTATCAGCAATGGTCTTTTTAATGGCGGCAAACTCTGGAGAGTTTCTCCAGTATTGTTCAAATTCATCAGCTGTTCTTGGCACCTTCTCCTCCATTCCCTTGTATGGGGTTCTAGCTAGAGGATCAGTGACCGAAGTTAAAAACTCTGGACTTGTCTCCCTTGCTCCCTTTTCGTAACCCATACGGTTAAAGTAACCGATAGCTTCATTGATTGGACCAAAGTAAATTTGACGACCCAAGTACAACACACTGACATTATCAAACAATTTGTAGATACTCTCGGATGCTTGGTAAATGGTCACCACAGAGGTGGAATTAGTGACATTAGTCAATGTTCTCAATGATTCAGCAAATTCCAATGCAGTGGAAGCATCCAACCCTCTAGTGGCATTATCGAAGCAAAACAGGGTAGCATTGGTAGCCATAGCTTCAGCAATGGACACTCTCTTTCTTTGACCACCAGAGATACCTCTGACGAAATCGTTACCAACCAAAGTCTTTTCAACGTGTTTCAACCCGTAAAGCACAGTGTATAGGTCCTTAATGGTGTTAATGTATTGCTTTCTTGACACATTATCGATACGAATAGCTGGAGTTTTACAACCAATGACAAATTGTAAAGTCTCTTCAACAGTCAAATATGGGAAATGAACATCCAATTCAGGGTTGTACACCAATTGTTGTTTGAACTTCTTCAACATTTCATCCATGGCGACACCTTCAAATGACACTTCCCCCTCTGTACCCAAATACGTTTGAGTTTCACCAGTCAACCCTTTCAAAAGAGTCGAACAACCGGCACCTGGTCTACCCAACACCAACGTCATAGTACCAGCATCACAGTAACCAGTGACACCTCTGATGATTTGTCTGGTTTTAGGAAATTTGGACAAATCTAATTGAGGTTTATTGGATAATTTCTGCTTTAGTGCCACAATGGGGGCGAAAAACACATCAGACACATCCTTGATCACAGTGGCAACATTGTTTTCACCATTCACAGTGAAATCTTCAAAAGTGATATCAATTGATCTTGGTTTCAATCCTTGTTGGCTGCTCCGATGGTTCATAAAATTCAAAACTCTTTTCAAATCAAAATCATTTGGATCAATTTCAAATTTTTGCATTTCATTGGCAGTCATATGAGAAATGGTTTTAGTCAAAGTTGACAACCTAGTCAGCACATTATCATTGGAATCATGAGCGACAGAGTTAGTCACCGTTCTATGTAATCCACCAATGGCATCATCAATGTCTTCAAATTCATCAGAAGCTCTAAATGGCACGGCATCTTCAGCCACAGATCCAACTGAATCTACACGATTCATTGATTGATCAGACAATTGTTGCGCTGAAGAAGACATTTGATAGTATTAATTAATAATTGTGTGTCTTTATCGTTGTTTTCTTTTTGTGGTAAATTGTAATTCAAATGTGGGAAACGTATTTCCGATGACAGTCTGTTATAACCGATGAAAATGGCAAGAAAAAAAAAGAAAGAATAGAATAGAGTAGAGTAGGGAAAAAAAACACAATTGAACTCCAGTATAATCTATTGAATTTATCAATGTATATCTATATATATATCTATATCTATATATAAATAAACTAAGAATAAAACAATTTTAATTATAAAACAAAGAGAAAAAGGGGAAAAGAAATAAAGTGGCAAAAAAAAAGAATTATAAAAAAAAGGGGATTTCAAACAAGTATATATACATTTGTGTGTTTACCCTTTAAAACGAAGCGATGTAAATACAAAAAAATTTAATTCTTTATTGTGCGGTTCTACATTCGGTGGTGGAAAATATCCATTTTAGGAATATTTAAATGTCCGAACTACTTCAGTTGTTGTGGTACACAAAGAAAAAATGTCAAAAATACGTTTTTTTCCCTCGCTTAGAAATAATTACCCAATTAGGTAAAAATTCTTCTCCGAGAGGGTTACAGTAAAGTAAAACAAAGTAAAGTAAACCCCAGTCTTTATTAGTAATTTTACAACTTATTTTCGACACTTTCATCATTGGCTCAGCCTACAATTACAATATACAATAATGCACTAACTAATCAATTTACGAATAGAAGTAAATAGAAAAAAAAATAACAGAGGAAATTGTTAAAACAATATACCTAATTTGCTACTTTACACAATATATATTGTATATGTAAGAACAATATCGTGGGTAGGAAGAAAGCGAGCGAGGAAGAAGGAACAAAGGAACCAAAAAAAAAGTGGGCTAGTGCAAGGGCTAGTGCAAGGGCCAATGCGAGGAAGATGGGCCAGAGTGGGGGAGAGAAGTCTAGGCTATCGCCAAATTCAGACCAGACCATGCCAGGAGACGGGGAAAAATTAAAATTGCGCGCGATTCTCCTTCTAAGGCCGAGAGGTGTCCTTCGTCTGCGTCTCACTCTGTAAATTTTGTAATTTCAGCAACAATTTTAATGTACATAAAAAGCCTTTAAACAATAGAACAATATCGAAAGAAAGCGGATATTCGGGTTTTCGGTTTTCGGGTGGGAATCAAAGGGAATTATCTCCGAAGAGATATGCAATAAGGGTTTTTGGCTTTTGGTGATTACCTCCACTTGCCATCTTGTTCCCTTTTTGTTTCGAAAAGTTAACACATGTATATACTTTTTCATTAGGCCTGTGGTATATACATATATATATAGATATATATATACATATATATATACATACATACATATATGCATTTCTTTAATAAGAATCAGTATTACAAATCACTAATAATTCAAAATGACCCTAGACATCATTCATTCACACTGTTGTCATCATCATCTTCTTCTTCTTCTTCTCCTTCTTCTTCCCCTACTTCTAGTGCCACAAACACCAATACAATAACAACAACATCACCGTCTCCACTCGATGATACAAACCAATTGTTAAGCGCCAACACAGATACAACAAACTCCAAAGGTGCGTTTTACATTTTCCAACCGTATCATAACCACCGCTATCGCCATCGCCATCATGGTGCCTCTTTCTTTTTCCGGTCAAGTACAAGGACAAGGCCAAGGGCAATTACTACACAGTTTCCTATATTCAATAAAAGACTGGCCAGAATTGGCATCGCTACCGTTATATTAGTAATGTGTTTCATGTTAGTAGCTATTATATCCGGTAAAATCCTAACCACGGAAAGAAATATCGATTGGAAATTCATGCAGGTGAACAATAGATTATCTTCGATGGATGTGTTACAATTGAACAAATTTTCCCCCGAGACAGTTAAACAATCATTGGCAAAGGTAAATATTTGTCAGACCTTGTTACATTCAATTGACCCCGATCAATTACCATTTGATCCTAGATTGACACCGGCATTGTACTTGAATGCTATTGTGAACTATTTGAAGCGTAATGATGACACTGGTCAACTTTCACCAACGTTCACCATGGGGTTCCATTGGAATGATTGGATTGATTTCTCAGAACGGTTCAATGCTAACCAGATGTTTATCGATAAATACGGACGGTCAGGTGATCAATTGACTACTTGTGAGATGTTTGAACGAGAAATTGGTTTCTCAAATGGGAATTGGTTATCCTCCTTGTTCAACCACTACAGTCACTTTACCAATGAGAATACTAATAATAATAATAATAATAATAATAATACCCCTAACAAATTACAACAATGTTTCAATTTAAACTTGTCACAGGTACTATCATTACAACAACAAAAATACACTACTAGAACTTCCAATTGGGCAACGCCATTGATCAATGTGCCTCAGTTCTCCATTAAGGGTCCAACGGATGCAAAACTACCAATAGAGGCTAGAACAATCATTAGTTCGTCTTATCTTTACACTGAAGCTGCCCCTCCAGAGAGATTGTTGTTTTTAACAACGTCTCTGGACCATAAACAACCGTTAGGTGTGTCCATAATTACCAATACCACCCATGGTGGTAATAATGGCTTGTTGGACGTGTTCAGAGACAGTATCTCTGTGGTGGAAGAAACTACTCATCTTCAACAGTTACTTGCCCACCGAACGGTGTCCACTGATGTTAATCCCAATACCGCTGATGAACAATTGTCAATTGACTCCTCAAGAATCATCGACGGATTTTTCGGAACCACAAATGGTTCACTCACTGTGAAACATGTCCCACCGGAAGATTTGGATACAAGAGACATTGCTCAACTAATTCAAAAGAGTTATTCCATCATTGGGCAAGATTTGTTGGATTATAAATTGTACAACAATATCAAAACTCAAATTGACAAATATCGTGGTATTGGTTACCCCAAGTACTTTCATGAAGCTAAAACCAATAAATTCTCCTCCATAAATGGTGCTCATTTCGATTGGAGATTCTTTAATGACGTTGGATTGAGCAATTACGATAAATCGTTGACGTTGCATAGATTGATCAGGTCTTGGTTGAGATTCTCAAATTTGTTACAATTGGATTCATGGATTGCCCATGGATCTCTTTTAGGTTTTTACTTCAATGGGATGGCATTCCCATGGGATGCTGATCATGATGTGCAAATGACTCAAAAGTCCCTGTTCAAGTTAGCTAGAATGTACAATCAAAGTTTGATCATTGATGTGACAAAGAGTCTCAATGGTGATGGTAATGTCTTGGAAGATTGTGGCATAGGTCAGTATTTCCTTGACGTTGGTTCCAGTTACTTTGACAGATCATTCTCTCAACATAACACCATTGACGCTAGGTTCATCGATATTCACACTGGATTGTACATTGATTTAACGTCAGTGAGTTCCACACAGGTGAAACCGAATTTCAAACAACTGAGCAAGTCTCTTAAACGTGAGTATAAGACCTTGTTGCAACAAAAGAATCTCACTTCTAATGATTATCCATCATTGTATCATTGTCGGAATCATCATTATTACACTTTCGATGACATTTCACCGTTAATCCCAGTTAAATTCGAAGGTGAACTAGCATACGTTCCACATAGGTACAAACACATTTTACAAAGAGAGTTCCCCAACCATAGACACAAATCCACCCATGAACGGTACACGTTTAGAAATGAATTGATGCTCTGGGTGAGCAGCGATAAGTGCCATGATGTTCCAGTTGGTGAGACTTGTTCCCATGGGGAGATTGTGCTGGCACATGAACTAACTGAGAAGTACATTGAATCCCATGTCAATTACAAGAAATTGATTGATACTCTTCAAGAAGAGGAAACGTGTTTTGTCGATGATTATGATTCCAATGGTGGTGGTGTGCCTATCAAGATAGATAATGTGTTGTTAAGGATCTGTGGTCAACGGTTAGTGTTAGGTTAGGTTATCTCCCGCTTTGCTAGAATAAATTATTGAATAGATTTGCTTTTTACGCTTTTACTCTTTCCTAAATAGATTGGTTTTTTTTTTATAAAATTAAATTAATAAATTTTAATAAATAATAATACCAGTTGAATGTAGAAACAATAATTAAAAAACTTGGACAGAGAGATAGTAGTAGGAAATAAAATCAAATTGGAGTATTAGAATTGTGACTTTAAAAGGCCTTGTCAGCGTCAGTCAATGCAACTCTGTACCTACATCTGTTGTTGTGACACTTTTCTAAACCTTCCTTGACACCGGCTTCAGACATTGGGATGGTTTCAACCCATGGAGCGATCCCCTTCTCTGTAGCTAATTTGAACATTTCAATCATCTCCACGTGAGAACCCAAATGAGATGCACCCATGAAACAAGCATTGGCCATGAACGATCTTGGAGACACAGTGAATGGAGACTCTGGTAATCCGACAGAGACCCATTTACCACCGATTTTCAATGATCTCAAATAAGTGTTCAAATCAAAGTTTTCGTTGGAGTTAGCAGTACACACAACCAAGTCCAATTCGTATGCAATGTCCTGGATCCAGTTTTCCTTTTCAGTGGCGATGAAATGGTCAGCACCTAATTTGAAAGCATCATCCTTTTTCTTATCAGTTCTTGAAAACACATAAGTCTCAGCACCCAATGCCTTGGAGAATTGAATGGCCATCATACCTAACCCACCGATACCAACGATACCGACTTTTGGCTTTTCACCATTTGGTAAGTTTCTTGGAATGTTTCTAGTCAATGGAGAGAAAGTGGTGATACCGGCACAAAGGAATGGAGCAGCTTCTTCATTTGACAAATGTTCTGGGATGTGGAACACAAAGTATTCATGGATTCTACAATAATTGGAGTAACCACCATGGGACAGAGTCTTGGTACCGTCTTTGTTTTGGTATTCACCGCCGAAGGTGTGAACTAACTTTGGACAGTAAATTTCATTGTTTGATTTACAAATCTTACATTCCAAACAAGCTTGAGATTGAGCACCGACACCGACTCTATCACCGACTTTGAAATCAGTCACTTTAGCACCGATTCTAACCACTTTTCCGATGATTTCATGACCAACGACTAATGGGAATTGAGCGTTTGGTTTGTTCCAACCATTTCTAGCAGCGTGAGCGTCTGAACCACAAATGGAACAAGTTTCAATCTTGATGTCAACGTCGTATTCTTCGAATGGTTTTGGAGTGAATTCGAATTTCTTAACTGTAGACCAAGTCTCTGGAGATGGATCAAAGACGGCAAACCCTTCAAAATTATCTGGATAACCCATTTTTTTTAAAAAAATTCTTTTTTGTGTGTTGATGTGTGATTGGAAATTAAGTGAATGAGAAGTATAAATTAAACAAGATGATGCAAATTGTTGACAATATGGTAGTAGTTAAAATTTTCTGATAAGAAGAAAAACATGTTGACTTTTATACCACTATAATGAGTAATAAGATTACAATACTTGCTCGGTGGTAGATTCCCATTTGAAAATTATCACATTGACGTAAATTTACAATCAACACCGCCCTATACCCTCAATTTTATTCCAAATCAGATAATGGTTCCGACAACTAACCGTAACTATAAACTCGCTAGTTTCACTTATGTTTCACAAACCAACAAATAAAAGTGACATGTTTATATATATGAGTTGAGCAGTAATGAAGTGACAGTTAATTACTTGTTTGTATTTGACAAAGAAAAGGAACTTTAAAGAATCAGTTAAATACTTATGAATATATATATATATATCTCTTTTATTTGGCTAACTAATTAACTAACTATATATATGACAATTCCTAAAACGGAAGTTAACGCCATTAAATAGCACATCCTTACATCAGTTACAAATTGAAAAAAAAAACGTTTTCAAGAAAGAGAAAGACTAGATCGACGCGCCGATTTATTCAGATCCAATTAGCGACTTTTCCTTTCTTTGATCTGTGATTTTTTTTCAGTGAAAAAAAAAAAAAAAAACGAGTAGATCAGATCAGGAAAAAGAAACGATGAAAAAAAGTAAAAAAACAAAAAAAACGAAAACAAAAAGTTTTAAAAATAGATTTTTTTTTGTTTAAAACATCTCTACACCAAAATAAGTACTATTAAATAATGTAACGTTCAAAGATTTTTTGAATAATTTTAAATTTCAATTTTTAATTTTCATTTAACCAAATTAAATTGAATCTAAATTGAAGAAGCAAAATTAATTAAAATAAATTAAAATGACCTTTTTTTTTATTTTAATGATCAAAATTTTTTTTGTCGTAAAAAGTGGTGAAAAAGAAATTACAAAAAAAAAAAGCTACAAAATACAAAACTACAAATGTTAATTTTGTTATTGGGGAGGAGGAGGAAAAAAAAAAGGTAATCTTACACTAACGAGATTGGTTTTTCTGTTTTGTTGTAATTCTATCCATCCATCTGTTTGTCTGTATGATTTTCTGTTAA
Organism: Ambrosiozyma pseudovanderkliftii; assembly: GCA_003707895.3. Classification (NCBI taxonomy): domain Eukaryota; kingdom Fungi; phylum Ascomycota; class Pichiomycetes; order Pichiales; family Pichiaceae; genus Ambrosiozyma; species Ambrosiozyma pseudovanderkliftii. Next base: position 85,363 of record PPLW03000039.1, read on the forward strand.
TTGAGTAAAATATCAATGTCAATATCAATGTCGATGTCAATGTCAATGTCAATGTGTTACAAACCATTAGACATGACTTTTCTTTTTTAAAAAAAAATTATACTAGTAATTTCGGTAAAATTAAAGTTATATTTATATATTTATATATATATATATATATATATATATTCAAAAAGAAACAAAAAATTATACAGAGTATAAGTACAATTATATATATTGTATTGGTAAAACATCAAATGCTAATGTTAATGTTAATGTTAATGATTAATAGATATCAAATTGTCCATTCATACATGAATCCACACACACACACACACACACACACACATACACACACTTACATTCACATATAAACATACATACATAAAATTTGTTGTGCATTGTTTACTCTTTTTTTTTTCCTTTGATTTTCTTTTACTCAAATTGACAATCACCTACACATTACATACACAAACACAATGTTGCCATGGAATCTTAAATGCAGGTATAAAATATATATATGTGTGTACGGTACACACTCAATCACCCGAATGTAAATGTAAATGTAAATGTAAATAAATAAATAAATAAATAAATAAATAAAATAGATAGAATCAATGAGACAAACCTCAATGAGTACAATATCTGTGTGAAACTCAATTTCAAAAAATGCCACCCAGTCAACCAAACCCAATGAGGCTGAATAGTTATTTCACTGAGGTGGTTTAACACAAACAAACAAACAAACAAACAAACAGACAGACAAACAAACAAGCGGAAAGCACGGGGAAGAGAAGAAATGTATGAATATATTTATTTATCTTTAGATATATATTTGTTTGTTCGGTCGTTGCTATACACACAAATTGTTCTGTTTTCGGTTTGTTAGTAAATAATAACAAATTACCGTTCAAAAAATTGTTTATTTATTTATTTTACTTTATTTACTATCATTAATGGTTTTTATTCACATATAACAATTGATAAAAGAAGAAGTAGATGTTTATAGATAGATATATATATATATATATATATCAGTTGATATCAGTTCATATCAGTTCATATCAAGTAATTAAAAGTAACAAGTAATAATAAATAATACAATGAACAAAAGACAAGAGACCCAAAAAAAAAAAATTCCCCCCCCTCAACCTTCCGAGACCGGGATCAAATGAGTCTGTCTATATTTGATAAACTATAAGATGAATGGGAATTTACTTTTTTTTAAACATACAATCAATAGCCTATAGGTGATAGATAGATGAGATGAGATGAAAGATAATAATGATCTGATACTGACATTTATAGTGTTATACAACAGGAGATGCAAATGTAAAGTATATAAAAAAAGTAAAAAGTCATTCAAACATACACACATATACATACACTTTACATTCATCCACACTTACTTACAATTTACAACCTACGCTTAGAGTATCGATACATTAAACCTTACATAACATAACATAAAATTAAAAATACCTATTAATATTGCTATTTGATTTTTTTTTTCTTGGTTTTTTTTTTTTTTTTTTTTTTTTTTTATTAATTTTGGTTGTATAAATAACCCAAATAGTATCGATACTATAATAACAATAATAATAATAATAATAAAGAAGTTCCATTTACATGTCCATTTACATTTATATATATATAGATATAGATTACTTGTATCAAAACAGAAAACAGAATTTGTTCCTGAATTGATAGATCAACGATCACATCTAATACGACAATATGAAAAAGGTGAGAGTGTGTAAATGAATCTAGATGTAAGTTAATCCAAAATAGGTTATATTAAATTAAATTTATGAAAACAAAAAAGAAACATGTTGTTGTAAAAAAAAAAAAAAAACCAACTTTTAAAAACTCTTAACAAAGTATGTATATATTTCCTAAATTAGACAAATGTAAACAAAACTAATATATATAAAATATTATTATTTTTTTTTGTGTGTATGTGTGTATGTGTGTGTAAGTAAGTAAAAAACACAAAGGCATTGGTTAATACACACATATGTCTAATTTACCAGGTAGGCAAGCTCTTCTCTCTCCACTACACTACACTACACTTCACTACACTTCACTACACTCAATAGAAACAACGAGAAGAAAAATTAAAAAATTTGGAAATTTTTGGAAAGAAGAGAAGAGGCTGGGTTTTAACATACTTAACATATTTAACATAGTCAATTTAGCATACTTAAAAAAAAACTGTGTGTGTGTGAGCGACTTTTTTTCTTTTTTTCTTTTTGTTGGTTGGGTGGTTTTTTTTTTTTTTAAAATTCGTTGTCTTTTATAACTAGATACTTTTCCCATATTTTTTTTTGGTAAGTTTCTTTTATAATACCAATCTTTTCTAACATTTTTTTTTTCTACTTTCCTCTTCTTCTTCTTCTTCTTCTTCTTCTTCTTCTTTTTTTTGTTTTCTTAATTGAATTGTAAGATTTACATTACAACTTGTGTTTTATTTTCAATCGTTTAAATAACTGTTCATAATGCAATTCAAGCCTGTCTTTTTGTTATCATTTGCTGCTAGTGCCATTGCTGCAGCTACTTCTTCTTTAGGTATGTATTTAAACTTACTTTGAATTTAACTCATATTTGATCCATCAACACAACTATTCATCATTATCATTTCATTGATTCATTATATCCAAGATCAATTAATCAATTAATCAATTAATCAATTAATCAATCGATGAAGAACACACTAGTCAGATCAAGATCAAACAGATCACCTTTTTACTCGTTTAGTTTTTTTTTTTTTTCCAACGCTCACTTCACTCACCTTTCCCTCCTCACCACTTTGTTTCTTAAAATAGAAATTTGATTCTCATTGTTTAAAAATCAACTATGAAGATATATTATATATATATATATATATATATATATGGTTGAATACAATGAGGAAGCAGTATATTAATTTATTAATTTTGACTGCATGGATTTTTAATTTTTAAAAGGAGAGAGAGAGAGCACCAACTATTGACACCACAGAGTATTGAAGCCGAATACAACAGCACAGATCCATTAATATACCATACCATATCGTACCGTACCGTACCTTACTTTACCTTCTACTTTTTACCTTCAATTTTGACATTGCTTTGCCAATTTCACACAATGAAACACAATTACATATTTGGATCATCCTTCCTATCTTTATATAAAGGTTCCGGGTTTTCTAAATTGAATTGTGCATTGGATTGGGGGGGGGACATTGCTCTTTGAATGGTTGGTTGGTTTTAAGTATGTATGTATGTATATGGATGTACATACGCATACATATACAGTATGGTATATGGTATAGGCGGGTTTGTATGGGAACTTACCAACCATGTGGGTGGCCCCGTAGTCTCCTCCCTCCTCCCATTGGCCCCGTTGCTGTTTTTGATTGGCCTCTCAAAAAAAAAAAAAAATTTTTTTTTTCTTTTTTGGTTTGGTTTGGTGTGCTCGTGCTCGTGCTTGTGGTGGTTATGGTTGTGTAGGAGGTTCCATTGCGGCTGAGGTGGCTCGTACCGAACAATTCAAACTCGCCCTTGCCTGGCCTGGCCTGGCCTGGCCTGGCCTGATGAGGTGTCTCTACTTGGGGTAAACCCCGAGCTTTGTCTTTGTCCTTCACCCCTTTACACCGGGTACCGGGTATCGCTCTATCGTGCGCGCGCTCTTTTGTGTGTGTGTCTGTGTGTGGTTTTTCTTTTTGGTTTAAAGTTTGCCTTCCTTTCTTTATCTCCTCCGCCCCCCCCTTTTGTGAAAGGAGGTGGATTGAGTTGAATTTGACTAATTGTGGAAATAGTAATGGGCACATCCATCCATCCATCCATCCATCCATCCATAACAAAAGGAAAGGGATTTTTATTTTTTGATTTTTTATTATTTTTATTTTTGATCTGATATGAAACAGAAGCAACAAGAGAAGAAAAAAAACACGTATTTTTTTTTTTTATTTACGTTTATTATGTTATATCAAATGCCAAACAATGGTTCATATTAGAATGATAAATGTTTTGATTTTCAGTTGATGGTGTTTTTATTCTGTCTCGGAATATCAATTTTGTCAATTGACAATGACACGGAAAAAAAGTCAAAAATACTAACCTAACTAAATTATAATTACCTCATTATAATATCTGTTTTTTTTTTTTACTTAATTTAGATGCTACCTTAGCTTCAACTACTTCTATCTCTGTCGCTTCCGGTTGTTCTTTCTCAAAGACTTATACTGCTACCGCTCAATCCGACTTGGATGCCTTACAAAAGTGTGACGCCATTGACGGTGACGTTTACATTACCGCTCCACTTTCCGCTGGTGCCATTGCTAACGTTAAGGCCATTTACGGTGACTTGACTATTAAGAATGCTGTTGGTTTATCAACTTTTACCGCTGATAGTATTGACACCATCACTGGTACTTTAACCATGGTTAACTTGACCATTTTGGATACTGTGTCATTTGCTCAATTAAAATCTGTTGGTGCCATTGACTGGGTTGCATTACCAGCTTTAACATCCACTGGTTTCACCAAGGTTACCCAATGTAACGGTATCTCCATCTCTGATACTTATTTGAACTCTTTGGATGGTTTAAACCCAACTGATTTGGAAATTTTCAACGTTAACAACAATTTACAATTAACCTCCATTGACTCTCAAATTGAAACTGTTTCCAATGGTTTGTCTGTGTCTTACAATGGTGACTCTACCGATGTTAAGTTTGATGTCTTGAAGTGGGCTAACAATATCACTTTTTACTCTGTGTCTTCAGTCTCTATGAAGAACTTGACCACTGTTAACCAATCCATTGGTTTCTTTGAATCCAATGTTGAAGAATTAAACTTCCCAAGCATTCAAAAGATTGGTGGTGATTTATCCATCTCTGAAAACAAGGAATTGACTGATTTGGACTTTTCCAATGTTGCCTCCATTGGTGGTGGTTTCGTTATCGCTAACAACACTAAATTAGACTCTGTCTCCAACTTTGATGACTTGAAGTCTGTCGGTGGTGCCGTTGTCTTGAAGGGTGACTATGAAAATGTTACCTTGCCAGCTTTGAAGAGTGTCAGAGGTGCATTTACCTTGGACTCTGATGGACCTTCTGACTGTTCCGCATTTGAAAAGTTGCACGATAACGGTAACTTCCAAGGTGAATACGAATGTAAGTCTGTCGCTGTGTCTTCATCTTCAAAGAGTAAGACATCTTCTGCTTCTGACTCTTCATCTGCTTCTGCCTCTGCTTCTGCATCTGCTTCTGCCTCTGGTTCAGCTTCTGCTTCATCTTCATCTAAGTCCAAGGGTGATGCCGCTGGTTTAGGTGTCCAAGCTGTTTCCTTGTTTGGTGGTTTTGCTGCTATCTTGGCTTTATTGTAAGCAAATTCAAATTTGACATTAACATTAAGTTTTCTCTTTTATCTTAAATTAATTTCGATAATAATGTTTTATTAGTTTTTCTTTTTTTTTTACAATAAAAAAAAAATCAAGAACCAATAACTAAAAAAAAATAACAAAAAAACAAAAAAAAAGACTCTTCTTTCTTGTTCATTAAACAATATAAACTAAGTATAACTTTAATTACGTTTTTTTTTTTCTGTCATACACAAGTTTTGTTAATATTAATCTTCTGTTATATTTAATTTCACCTTTTATCTACTCTTACTATTATTATATTATTATATCTTACTATTACGTTTATCTTTTTATTATCACCTATATCTTCACTTGTGTTGGCTTAACATTTTTTTCAAATCTTTTTATTTTATTTTATTTTCTCTTTATCTATGTTCATTGTTTTAGTGTTTTACTTTATTTTTATTTTTTCTACATTACTTTCTTCTAGTATTATTATTATATCTCTTTCTCTGTGCTTTTAATATTTTTTTATTATTTAATTATATACAAAAAATTCTTACATTACTACCTCTTTAGAGTATCAACTAAAGGAAGAAAGTCAACTGCTACATTATTTAATTATTTTTTTTGTTTTTTTTTTTTTTTGTTTTTTTCTAATCAAAGATATTTTTGATATTATTATTAAATTTATTAATTTTTGTTCAAACAAATAAAAAAAAAAGTAGATAGTAAAGTTGCATCAGATGTAGAGAAACTTATAATCCCTTACCATAGTTTCCACTTTCAAAGAATTCCAAAATGATCTTGACAACTTCTTCCAATGCAACCAACCATTCCTTCAATTGTTCATTGACCTTGTCTTGATCGTCACCTAATTTCTTAAAGAAATCTTCTCTGTAAGGACAAGCCTTCATGGCTAATTTGAAGATTGGCTTGACAAACACTGAATGGAACTTGATCAAGGTCTTTGAATAAGCATCTGTAAAAGTCTTTGTCAATTCATCAGATGGTCTATCAACGGTTTCTCTCATAGCCACAGCGGTGAATTGTAATCCTCTAGTCAACCAAAGCAACCCTTGAGTGGCGGTTTTCTTCTTGTCTGTGACTTCAGATAAGATCAAATCTTGTAATGTAGCAGCCTTTGTTGGTTCAGCTAATAATTTCTTTTGAACCTTGGTGATGTTACCGTTCATATCACTTTGAACAACTTGAAACGCAGATGAACCTAACAAGTCTGTTTATCAGTGTGCAATTTAATACATTAATGAATTGTATGTTGGTTAGTAAATCCTTTTTCCTCCCCCCTTGTTTTTATATATAGATGTTCAAAAAGATATGGTACATACCAAATAATTTAACTAATGATTCAGCAGCTTCTAAGAACTCAGAGGTAGAGACCTTACCATCTTCAATTGGGACATCCTTGAAGGATCTCTTCATGTTATCAAAAAAAGTAGTGGAAGACATTGTGATGTGATTGTAGTGTATTATTGTTGATCGATGGTATGTATCTTATGTACTATATTCGTCGTCAAGGTATTCAAAAGTAAAAAAATGATATGATCAGTTCAAATCAATGTACACCAAAATTTCATTTTGTGTTTTTTTTCTCTCTTTTGTTGTCGTGTTTGGTTGAACGAAAAACAATTTTTTGCGTTTTAGCCTCGTTGGCTCCTCTTTGGCGTTGGCGCGTTGCTTTTTTTCTTCTATAATATATATACATATATATACTAAATTATAGTTTTACAAAGAGGTCTTTTATGGAATTCAAGATATATTAAAACAAATAATAGGGTTATAAAACAACAAATGATATATAAGAAGAAGTATCGAAACAAGGTAAAAGTAAAGTAAAGTAAAGTAATCATTTACCTCCAAATTTAGCAGACAAGACTCTTAATCTACGTTTGTTAGCAAAGGTAAAGTTCTTTTCATTTTGACGGCTCAACAATTCTTCATACTCTTGTCTTTCAGAGTTTTCAGCAGTTGAAGCTCTAGCTTGTTCTCTGGCTCTTCTGTCCTCTTCGAATTTTTGCTCTCTGGCTCTTCTTTCTTCTTGTAATCTCAACTCTCTGGATCTCTTCTCCTCTTCGTATTTCTTGGCCCTGGCTTCTCTTTCAGCCAACATCTTCTCTTGTGCAGCTCTCTTTTGTCTCTCCTCTTCTTCTCTTTGGATTCTGATTCTTTCTTGAGCTTCGTAGTCAGCTCTCTTCTTAGCAATGAACTCAGCGATTCTAGCTTGCTTAGCTTCAGCTAATTTGGCCTCAGCTTCCTTCTTAGCTTCTTCAAATTCAGACAATTTACTTTGCTTCAATTTCTCCAAGAATGAAGTGTAATCTGGAACAATTCTTTGTAATCTGTCTCTGATCTTAATAGCCTCGTCGTGTTCCTTCTTAGCTTGAGAGATGATCTTCTCCTTCATAGCATTGTAGGCTTCCACTTCCTTTTCTTCAGATGCTTCGGCCTCCTTAGCCAATAATGGTAATTCGTATTGTCTTTGAGCTCTTTCCAAGTAATCGTATCTCTTTGAGATGGCAGTGGATTTGGATTCTAAGTCTTGCTTGTCCTTAGCCAATTTCTCAATTTGTCTTTGCTTCAATTCATCAACATCAACATTTTCAATGTCCTTAGTGTCAACTTTGATGATACCCTTAGCATTGAATTCTTCGATAACCTTCTTCTTTTCAGCTAATTGAGCAGCTTGAAGATCTTTGGTTCTCTTCTCCTCAGCTCTCTTGGCTAATTCAGCAGCGGCTCTTTCTTGTTCAGCCTTTCTAGCAGCTTCCAATTGTTCAGCCCTGGCCTTGGCGGCAGCTTCTTCCTCCTTACGTTTCAATTCAGCTAATTGTTTCTTTCTTTGATCTAATAATTCTTGGTGTTTCAACATGGCATCTCTTTCAGTGGCGAATCCGACGTTGGCAGCCTTCAATGCAGCTTCACGAGCGGCAGCCTTTTGCTCCTTGATGGATGGATCAATCAATTTGATACTTGATGATAAAGTCTTAGCTAAGTTAGACAATTGGTATCTGACTAATTCAGAAGCAGTTAATTGAGTTGGTTTCTCCTCTTTAATGACAGCTTGGGTGTTGATGTACGCGAAGGAATCGTCAAAGATGTTAGAGACAAATGAGACAACTTGAGCCTCATGGTCAATCTTCAACGATAAAATGTTTCTGGTGGCAGCGTTCAACAAATACGATTCAATTTCCAATGGGGTCAATTTGAAACTGTCTTCAAAAGATGCCAATTTGATCAAGAAATCTAATTTGATGCTTTCATACAATTCAGACACTTGTAAGAACAACTTATCCAAAATGACGGATTGTAATGGTTTAACGTAGGACTTGTACTCTGGGTTGGTGATGATCTCAGTTAAAAACTTTTGAGATGATGAGGCAAAGGTCAATGGATGGAAATCAGTCTCTAACAAATGGTAAAGTTTAACCAATGATGGATCAGCGTATTTCAAAGTGTTCAAAGAAATCACTTGTTCCAACAAAGATTCCCTTGTTGGAGTTCTAGCCAAGTTCAGTAATGATGACAATCTGTGGTTCTTTCTCTTTGAGAATTCATCGGTGATGTTCGATGAACCTTGAGGAACAGCCAATGCTGATAACAATTGTAATGAAGCATAGTTACTGACTTGTTCTGCAGTGGCAATTGGAGATTGAACAATCAATCCAAAGAATCTTTGTCTAGCGGCAGCATGGAACAAATGGTTGTCACCACGTTCAAAGATCTTGGATAAGTTATCGTAGTATTCCATCATGGTCTTTGGCTTTGGTTGTCTCTTTGACAAGTTCAACAAAGTGTGGAAATCCTCCACTGATCTGAACGCTTCTTGCCATAGCTCCAACTTCACAGACACGTTTAATTGTTCCAATCTTGTGTTCAGGTATCTGTGTAAAGTCTCTGGATCTGATAAATCAACTGGGTTAACAACTTGGTATTTTTCAGATGGTTTCTGTGCCACTGTTTGTAAATGAGCTCTCAACAGTTCACACAATCTTCTAAATTCAGTTTTTCTTTCAAATTTTTGACAGAATTTAAACACTTGATACACGACATCACAGTAAGCTTCTTCCAACTTACAGTTGTTTCTCAAGATGTCCAACACGGTTCTGTAAGCATCCCAGAGGAATCTCAACCAAGGAACGACAATTTCTCTGTCAGATCTATCCTTGGAATCATCAGTGGACACGGCAGACAACAAGATATCTTCAGGACTGACAGCTGAATGGCCCTCTTCATCTTCATCGTCATCATCATCGAGTTTAGCATCGGTGGAGATGTTTTCAGCGTTGGAGTAAGCCTCATCCAATGATTTTTCAGCAATCTTTAAGAAATGGTTAGTCACCTTTGACACGGATTCTAATCCACCTTCAGATGATTGCACAGTCTTCTTATATTGATGTAATCCATCCTTGGCCAATTTACTGTTTTTTAATTGAACGACTAAAGTGACAAACAATTCAGCGATTGGTTCTAAGTCAGCCACAACGACAGATCTTAACTTCTTTGAAGTGATTAAATTGTAAAGAATTTGTAATGCAGCTTCATTTTGACCAACAGCGATCAAATCTTCAGCACGTCTTCTAACGTTTTCTGGACGGTAAGTATGGTGTGGAGCCATATTGAAATGTAAGGGAAACCGATTATTTGAAACGATATTGAAATGGTAGTACTGATACTAGAAATTAAACAAACTATGTCCCTTTTTTTATTGTAAACCATTGTAATAAATCAACTCCTTTTTTTTGTTTGGTCAACGAAGAAGAAAAAAAAAAATTGAAGAAAAAAGGTCGTGTGCTGAATATTAAAAAAAATTCAAAAAAAATTCAAGGTCTGTGAGTCGATCGCGTGAGTCGATCGACTCGTTGAATATAAAGAAACAAGCAGCTTTCCAAAAATTATTAGACGAAGAAGAGATGGATATGGCAAAGTGGAATGAAGAGAAGGAATTAGCTAAGGCATCAAACGTGTCTATCAAACCAAACAATACCAAAAACATAGAATACCTGTAAACATGCTAAACTAATCGCCCAATCTCATACCATCATGGTACTCTGGAGCGAAATCAGTGTTGAATAACTTAAGAATCATTATTAGGACGGTAGCACATAAACTACATATATTCAACGACACAAGGGTGATCCCTCTCACTTGTTTAGCTTCTTTTGTCATTTCATTTGCCCATGAAACAAATATCACCGATACAGTGGAACAAACACCAATTCTAGAGTATACATAAAACTCGGCTGTCCTTGTCACACTCCAGTGAACCAAAATAGCTAACCCAGAAATATAAAAAGCTAGTAATACCTCATATGTCCCTCAATAGATACCTCTCCAATCAATAATTACACCACAAATTAACCATGTAACTGTTTTAGCACATGATTGGATAGTTGGAGCATTGTTTCTATCATAAATATTATACCCCTGATGCTTCAAGACAACGTATAGAAGACTTTAGACAAATTTCTGTTTACCAGGATTTTTCGTAGGTTTGATTCTTTTAGGTATTTCATATCAAGTTCCAATTACATCACCTGCTGCAAAATATTTATATATGACAGGTGCCATCTTATATATAGGAGTTTTTGGTTCATATCCAACAGCAACATGGGTGGTTCCAACTGAAGTTCACCCAACATATTTAAGATCATACGGAGTGACAGTTTCGTCAGCAGCATTACATCTATGGTCATTCATTCATTCATTCATTCATTATTACAGATAACTTCACTGAAATATTCCACAAATTAACCAAAACTGGATTGACATTTGGTTTCTATGGGGGTATTGCAGTCATTGTTTTCATTTATCAAATTATGTTCGTTGTTGAAACAAAAGGAAAAACTATGGGAGAAATTGATAATATATTTTCTAAACTTACTTCTACTTTGATTTACCTAAATTTAAAGTCCACCAGAAAAGATTTGGAATCATTGTCAAAGGGTAAAATTAATGAAGTTGTGGGTGGAAAACATATTTATTACTAATGTATTCACATTCCATATGTTTTTAACCATTATTTCTATGTTTTTCACCTTTCGTTTGTATAAGTACTAAATAATTTGACTATTATCTTCAAAAAGTAGAGAGAAAATACCATAGTAAATCTACGTTGGTGTCACAGAATCCATACGGAGGTGAAGTAGGTAATTCCGTGATTATCACGGTGTTCGGGAAAATCTTACTATAATACACTAAGGGTTGTTTTTTAAAATACATTAATAAGGAAAAGTCCTTAACCAAAAACATCAAAAATTCCTATTTTTCTTAAATTATCATAGAAGTAGAAAATTAGAATTTTTTGAGCCGGTTACAGATTTAAAATGGAATTTATCCTTGTTACAAGTAACCATGCTATATATTATTTTTAATAATATCTCACTAAACAACAGTAAAACGATGAACTATAGTAGAATCTTAAATGATCATTACAAAATATATAAATTGTTCAACGAGTGGGTTATGTGGGTTATGTGCGGTAGAGCCGTTAAAACGATACAGATTAGATATTCAGACAATATTTTTTATCATCTGAGAACGGTAATCACATCCTTTCTTCGTTCTTTATTAATTAATATACTCAAGTATATAACTCAATTCAATAGAGCAGCTAATATATATAAATACATGAGGGTAACAGTGGCCTGTCTCTCCTGTCGAAATAAAAAGGTTAAATGTGTACACAACGGAACGCCACCTTGTAAGGCATGCATACAGAGAGGCCAATCTGCTCACTGTGAATTATTGAATACATATCAATATCAAACTATTCAAAAGCCATCCAACAACAATATTCACAACCAAGATAACTCAGAAGATAGTTCCATTTTTCCTATTTCAAGATACTTAAGCTCTCCTACTTCTGACTTAGGATTTGATTCGATCGAAGAGGTGAGGAGAAAGGTAATCCAAAATTACCCAGAACTTTTTTTCTTATTTTTGCAAAGATATGAAGATAATCCCAATACATTACATCCATTGGTTCAATTAGGTGTATCTGTATTAGGGGCACCATTTCAACAAAAACGTATTAATTTAAAACAAGGTGATATACCATTAAAACTAGAATGTCAATTGATGGAATACTTGAATAATGTCGAATTAGACTATACTATTGTTATGCAGGCGTCAATCCTGATAGTATTGAGCAACTGGCAGTCGAACAAGACACAGAAAGGGTTTCTTCTGGGCGGAATACTAGATAGAGCATTTGAAGTGTTATCACAGCAGATAAAAGATGAATTTGATCAGGATATAGAGAAAAATGAAGAAGTTATTAGAACCTTATGGTCATATCACGAGGTGATTCTTTCTCTCAAAGATTTCAGAATGATGGATTATAAAAACAAATTTTACAAAATACCGCTTCCTTCATATAAGAAAAGTGATACCCGTATTTTTCTACCAACCCTAATTGTTTCAAATTGTGATAGTTTAATGGTTCTTTTGATCAAAATCACAGAAATTTGGACGTCTTGCGCTAATTGGGTATATCAAGGAGGTAAAAAGACGTACAAGGACCCTCCATGGTGCGAAGTAAGTGAGTTTTACACTTTGCAGAGACAGTTAGATGAGTTTTCTGAAAATTTACCCCCATTATTCTGTTTCAGTTTGTCCAATTTAGATTACTGGTTTCATAAGGGTAAGGGTAACCTTTATTGTAGTATACATATAACAATACAGTTATCTAGATTGATAATTAATCGTCATTATCTACCACTTGTACCTTCAACAGAATCCAAAGAGCTGAAAGGTATCTTTTCAAGAAGTATGAACTCATCTGAGCCAAAAGGGTGGTTTAAAGAATCTGCAAAAGCAGTGTTTGATTCTGCAAAAAGAATATCTGTGATATTCAGAGAATGTGGTGTTAGAAATTCATATGGATGCTCTTCGTTTTATGGGTTTGTTGCGATTGTTTGTGCATCAATGCTGTCATACCTCCAGTTTTTTCCATTTTGCTATCCAGAGTTTCACGACCCCCAAGTTTATTATTATTATTGCCTTAGGTTTATTGATCATTACAAAACATGCATGGAGTTGGGAAAATACTACAATAAGTGCTTGATACGGACAACACAAATATTTGAGATAATTTCGAAACAGAGACGAATATCAAATAGTGTCGAAGAATATGAAGAATTAAATAACGAAATGATGACTGTCGCCAATATTTGTTGCCCCATTATTACCACTGATGAAGGAGAAGATTCTAGTTGTTTGGTCAATAAAAGGGATAAGGGAACTAAAAGAAGAAAGAAAAATACTAGGAAAAAAACTGAAGATTGTTTTGAGGACCAAGTAATAAACGATGATGGAAGATTTAAAATTGGTGAAATACTAGGACATGATTTGGAGTTATCACACTGTGATGAGTTAGATTGGGACCTTTTACCGTTTCTTAATTATTCCCCACAACCTCTATAGTGTAAATAGATGAATAATACTGGTATAAGTACTCATACATGTAAAGTTAGATATATATTTGAAAGGAAATAGATAAAAAGATAGAAATATAAATGCAAACAATAGTGGTAATAAATTCACCCTTCAACAAGTCAAATAGGGGACTTACAAGAAAATGCAGTAACACTGGTATTATTAAACACATACTTCATGTATTCTACTGAACCCCATAAGCCAAGACCAGAAAATGCAAGGGAAGCTAAGATCAATAGAGCATATGCACATGTCAAAAAAGGGTGGGCATGAGCACCATTTCTTAAGAAGTCCATCCAGGTTCTCGGATGTCTGTATACAGTATGGCTCCTTGCATTATAGTCCTCAATAGTGTTAATATCAACTTTGTAATACAAAATCCAGATTTGTAATGCAAAAGGAATGATATAGGTTAATGGTATCATAGCCAAAGCAGAAGTAAAAGAAGAAATAGCACCAACCTGTGGGACACCAGCTGCAATTATAAAGATACACACCCATAGAAATGAAACTGTTGCTGACCAAAGTAATAGACCTTTCTTTGAATCAAATCTGATACCTTTGAACATTTTTGGAATATAATTCTTGTAAGTAATTTTACAACTGATGTGTCCCAAGAATAAAGCCTGAAAGAATGCTGTAATAAATGATATAAAAGATAAGCCTTTCAATGCTGTGTTATCACTAACACCAAAAACAGCAGGAGAGTTACAGAACTCTCCTTGTTGTGAGTAATAGTAATTACCATAAATTAAATATGTGAACAATATCAGGAACTGAGCACAAAATAGACTTTTCCAGAATTCAACAGGTCTTTTCATTTCAGAAATAGTTTCAGGGAAAGAAATAGAGCCAGCAAAAACAAAGGAAATATTGGACATAGCCACCACCTTATTCATCAGTGATTGATTAGGGATCACATTATAGACATGTATTGGACCTTTGTCTAAACCTAGCACACTCTTTGCAGTTTCCCAGTTTGGATGACCAGAGCTAACATAACCCAGTTGAACATAAAGATTAATGTAGTTTGCAATTGCTACAATAAAACAATATTTACCCAACAAATGCAACTGTTTAGTATGACTGACAATCAACATAATTCCCCCAATTAAAACTAATAGACCAACCCAGCACATTCTGTCCTCCCGAAGGATGATAACAGATTCAGCAGCAGCAACTAAAACTGAACCAGAACTGAGAAGCAATGCTACTAATTGAAGAAAGATAATAATTTCTCTTCCAATTTCTCCAAACAGTGCTTCTGCAATATCAGCAAATGTATTGATAGGATATTCAGGAGAATCAAGCATCAAAAACGACCACCAAATAACAATCCCTGCACCCAAGGTTAAAAAGAAACAAGTGATTAAGAATAAGTTACCAGGAACATAACCTACCATACCGAAGCTGTTTGGCACTAAATATGCTCCCATTATCTCAGCTGTCAACAACCCCGCAACAGACAACCAATGGGCAGTTCTAATAGCCAAATTATCATTATCCCAAGTTGGATAATCACATTGAGAGAGAGGAAACTCAAATTTTGGAATATGAAAACTTCTTTTCAATAGCCCGAAGACGAACCTCTCGAAAGAATTTGTTGTGGTCAACTCAGCTTCGAATTGTTTTTTTGCATACAGTTGGGCGTAAAACATTCTAGTATAAAGTGATGGTTTAGAATACTTTAGTGTGTTTATCTCGTCAACATTCGAAATATTAGAGAGCTCAACAGGTGCAGACACCTCAACCTCTACGATTGTGTGACCTAGTTTCTTTTCTTTTGACATTTTGTTCAGAAATGGGTGTTTTGTAAATTTCAATTCATACAAGAACCAGAAAGTCGTTTCAAGCTATTAAAATTTAATTGTTAAAAGAATAACATTTTCTTAAGTATAAATATTAATATATAGATCAAAAGCAAAAAACAAGAAAGAATACCATAATATATATTTAGATTATACCTTTCTTATCTAATAGTCTGTCATACTGTTTATTCAAGCTGATAATGACAACCAGATAATCACCAATCTCTAAATTCATATCACAATATAGAGGCAAAAACTAAGGATTCGGGTACGACTGACAAAATGCCATTTAGAGACAGCAGATATTAAACACGCACGGTACAAATGAAACAATGTATTTCCGATCATTTGCGAATATTAGCGGGGTTCCATTGGTCATACTAATTCATTGTTATCTATCTATTATTTCATTAACTAGCCACCACACAGAATATTAGAACTATATTTATTTTTATACATTTATATATTTTAACTAGCCTAACAAATAGTTTTAATGCCAATTGCATCTTGGTTCTTTTAAGATGTCCCATAGACTAGTGGTAAATATTAAATAGATAACTCTTATTATACTGGAGTAACGTTAACTAATAGGGAAAAAGGTATATATATATAAATAGTAATATCAAACAATTATGTGGGTTATATCTTAGAATTCAATAAATCGATCGCTTTTCTAGCAGCCTTTATATTTTCCAATGATGTAGGTAGATCAGAATGTAGACATAACAAGAATGGATCATTTCCAAATCCTAGTGTGATTTCATCATTATCAACTGTGGAAATCGTATCTGTTTCGGCAGCCTGGATGATATCGTTATAAATAGTTTCTGGTGTTTTCTCTCTAGATTGTTGCACCGACACCACTTCACCTTTTGCATTCCAATCAATATCAACAAACATCTGTTGAATGACATCAACACCCTCTTCGTGTGCAAATTTCATTGTGGCCTTACTTTTAAACCCCAATATTGGAACATTGAAAACCTTTGCAGCCTTGAAAAGCATTTTCATGATACTTGGTTCTCTTTCAGCATAGAAATCAAGTTCCCCATGTAAACATATATGATTTAGCATCATCCCCTCTGATTCTAAAAATGCTTTAAGAGCGCCTGTTTGATATAAAATCATATTGTACACTTCCTCTGGTGATATATCCCATCTTCTTCTACCGAACCCCATCATATCAGGTAATCCGGGATGGGAACCTACTTTCACATTATGTTTTTTTGCTAATTTGACAAGGTTAGCCATAATGTTGTAGTCACCGGCATGAAATCCGCAAGCAATGTTTGCCACCTCTATTAATGGCATAATTTCTTCATCTGGTCCCAGTTTGTACTTACCAAAACCCTCACCCATGTCACAAACAATTTCATATCCTTTCATATATACACTATTGATCTCAGCAGTTCCTGTTAAACTCTCTGGAAATTTCATCTTCTGTAGAAAAATTAAATCTGTTATTGGTTATTTGATTTGAAAATGCAATTAAATTACTATTGATTAAAAAAAACACAGAAAAATATGTTTAAATGAGGAACAAATTCATAAATAATTAGAAAAAAACTTAATGAAACAACATTTAAAAGAAGTTAAATATCAAATAAACTGACTGATTGATTTACTGATAAGTCATTCCCAAAAATCTAATTTAGGGGTGCTTTGTCTGAGAGTATCAATCAATCAATACAAGGATATGCTTCTGTTCAATCAAGATTTAATTTATTCGCGATTATTCCCGATCCATTGCGACAAATTGCGAGGATTCATTTTGAATCTGAGTTTTAATCATGGTTACCGTTACCTTTAATGAACGAACGGGTGCTTCCTTCACTGATATAACAACACATAGTATGATAATTATAAATTTCAATTTTGTTGGTTCTTTATTAGTCTTGAAAGGAAGTTCCGAAATTTGTAACTCTATTTCTGTTTTATATGTATAAACATTTTCCTCAAAAAAGTAAATATATTTTATGTCTTTTATGAAAATTATACAATTTACTATCCTACTTTTAATTTGCTGCTATTACCATTGAAAAGTTTCCAAAACTATGAATACAAAAGAATTTAACAAGATCAAGAGAGTTCTTATAGCTAATAGAGGTGAAATTGCATGCCGTATTATCAAAACATGTAAGAAATATAATCTTATATCCATTGCAATTTACTCGAATGAAGATTTAGAGTCATTGCATGTCAGCGAGGCAGATGAATCAGTGTTGTTACACGGTGTGGGAGCTCAAGCATATATTGATATCGATCAAATTGTCAACATTGCTAAAGAAAATAAAGCAGATGTTGTCATTCCTGGTTATGGATTTTTGTCTGAAAACTCCAAATTCTCATCTTTGTTAGCGAAAAATGGAATTGCATTTGCAGGTCCTTCATCAGATGCTGTGAAGAAGTTTGGTTTGAAGCATTTAGCAAGAGACATTGCAATTCATTCAAATGTCCCTGTCATTCCAGGTTCAGATGTCATTGAAAATACTGACGAATTGCTCAGGGCTTGCCAGAAAATTGGTTATCCAGTAATGCTGAAAGCTTCCGCAGGTGGTGGTGGTATGGGTTTGAAAGTTTGTAATAATGAAAGTGAGGTTATCGAGAACTTCAAAGAAGTCACCTCAAGAGGGTCATCTTTGTTTTCAGATACGTCTGTGTTTGCTGAAAAGTATATTAAAAGAGGTAGACATATCGAAGTCCAAATATTTGGAAATGGTTTAGGTGACATTGTCACATACGGTGAAAGAGAGTGTTCTATTCAACGTCGTCACCAAAAGGTTATCGAAGAAACCCCGAGTCCATTTGTTGAAACAATTTGTTCAAACAAGAATCTAAGAAAAGAGTTGATAACATGTGCTAGAAGATTAGCTGGTGCAGTTACGTACAAATCAGCGGGTACTGTCGAGTTTTTAGTAGATAGTGATACTGGAGAGTTTTATTTCTTAGAAGTTAACACCAGATTACAAGTAGAGCATGGCATTACTGAAATGGTCTATGGTGTGGACTTTGTTTATTTCATGTTACTACAAGCAGATTATGAATTGAGAGGTTCAGGAGTTCCGGCTGAGTTATTAACAAAATCACTAAAGTACACTAGTGATGGCGTTGAAATTCCAAATGGACATGCCATTGAAGCAAGAATTTACGCAGAAAACCCAGTTAGAGAGTTTGCACCTTGCCCTGGTATACTGCATTTGGTTGATATTCCCCAGTCAGAATTAATCGACAACTATGAGATTAGAATCGACCACTGGATTTCAACTGGAGCAAAGGTTTCGCCATATTTTGATCCATTGCTAGGGAAAGTTATGACTTGGTCGACAACAAGAACATCAGCAAACATTATCAAGACCTTAAAAGATTTGAAGATTCAGGGTCCAATAAATAACATTGAATATTGCATTGAAATTTTAAAGTCTGAAGAGTTCAAAAAAGGAAACACACTAACTGACTTCTTATCAACTTTTAGGTTTTTGCCTCATTTGATTGAATTTCAAGATGGTGGTGCTTACACTACGGTTCAAGATCTTCCAGGTCGTGGAGATATCAGAAATGGTGTTCCTCAATCTGGACCAGCCGATCCATTGAGTTTACAAATCGCCAATACCATTGTTGGAAATGATAGAAATTCTGAATGTTTAGAAATTAACATAAGAGGACCAACCATCAAGTTCCACAATTCCGCAATAATTGCTATTGCGGGTGGGCATTTTGAGGTTACCTTAGATGGAAAGGATGCTCCAATGTTTTCGGAATTATTGATTCCCGAGGGTTCAGTATTAGAAATTGGTGAACCACTCAATAAATCTTGCAAATGCTACTTAGCTATCAAGGGTGGGTTCCCAGGGGTTGCGGAGTATCTTGGTTCTAAGAGTTGTACACCTAGCCTATCATTAGGTGGACATCAAGGTCGTACATTTTTACAAGGTGATTGCTTGGAAATTAATGCATTCGATGGGATCACAGAATTTAAGGTTCGCTACAAATTACCAAGAAATTTAATTCCGAATTACGAAAGAGAAGACAATATTATTAGAATGACAAGAGGCCCACATGATACTAGTGATATTGCCTGTGATGAAGGGGTGAAGAAACTTTACAGCACCAATTACAAAGTCAATTTCAATTCAAATAGAGGAGCAATTAGATTGGATGGGCCCGAATTTTTATTTAGTCGAACCAGTGGTGGAGATGGTGGTGGACATCCTACAAACATTTTGGAATATCCTTATCCACCCTGTGGTTTGAGTACAGTCGGTTCGACAATGGTATTATTTGGGGTTGATGGTGCAACATTGTCTGGCTTTACATGTGTTTCTATTCCAATTGAAGTTGATTTCTGGAAGTTCGGACAGGCTGCTGTTAACAGTTCCTTGAAATTTGAATTAATTGACTTTGATGATGCAGTTAAACTGTTGAAAGAAAGAGAAGAATATTTAGATCATATTTCTTCTAGGCCTACTAACTCCTCTAGATCATTCAATGATGAATTATCAAGTTACGAAGATATTTCTATGAACTGTGGTAATTTCTTATTCAAAGAAGAGTCCAATAATGGCTTACCATATGTTGCATTTAGAAATGCTGGTGAAAGAATGATAATCATTGACTTCGGCGTTTCTAAGTTCGATTTATTTCACAATGGTCGTCAATATGTTTTCCAAACTGAACTTTTGAAACAAATTCCGGATCTTGTTAAAGCAACTGAATGTTGTAGCGGTGCAATGGGTGTCATATTTGATCCATTGAAAGTTGATCGGAAATATTTGTTAAAAGAATTGATTAGAATTGAGAGATCGATTCCTCCGATTGAACAGTTACGTGTTCCATCAAGAGTTTTTAGGTTACCGGTTTGTTTTGAGCATAGTGCATTGAGTCATTGCATTGATAGATACACTCATTCACAGAGACCACATGCTCCGTACCTTCCAAGCAACACTGAGTATCTGATGAAAGCAAACTGTATAAATACACTGGAAGAATTCAAAAAATGCATAGTTGAACAACGGCAAATTGTTGTGGCTGTGTCATTCTTGTGTGCTAATCCATTAATGGTTTTGACTGACCCTAGAAAACGTTTAATGACCTCTAAGAGCAACCCTGCAAGAACTTACACACCCGCTGGTGCTTTGAGTTCTGGTTCTGTTTCCCAATCTGTTGATACTGTCGATTGTCCTGGTGGTTATATGTTATGGGGTATGTCACTTCCAAATTGGTATTGGGATACTTTCTCTAGACTACATGGCAAACCATGGCCATTGCAAAACTTTGATCAAGTAATATATTATGAAGTGACTGAAGAGGAACTATCTAAATTGAATATTGATTTGGTTACAAAACAAATCAGCTTTGAACCTAAAGAAGAGGAATTCGATTTCTTAGAATATAAGAAGTTCCTTGAGTCTGTGAAACAGGAAACAAAGGAGTTGAATATAAAGAAACAAGCAGCTTTCCAAAAATTACTAGACGAAGAAGAGATGGATATGGCAAAGTGGAATGAAGAGAAGGAATTAGCTAAGGCATCAAAGACTTTCGATAACGTTCTATTAACTGGACCAGAATATCTCACCATCACTTCTCATATGCCATCCAACATTTTTAAAATCAATTTTAACAAAGGTGATATCGTGACAACTGAGAATGTGCTGATCATTTTGGAAGCAATGAAGATGGAGATACCAATCCAAATCAAAACCAAGAAGGCTAATACAGGTGATCAGTTTAAGATTATGGAAGTAATTGTGGAAGAAGGTGATGTTGTTAATCCTGGTGATACGTTAATGATTGTCAAATTTCTTTGATCTTTTCACTGTTTTTTACCATGACCTTTACTTTTTTCTAACTAAATTAGAAAAATAAAACAAAACAAAAAAAAAAGTTACATTTAACTAGTTAACATCAAGTATGTGTCATCAAAAGTACTAGAAATTAGAATTATATAATTTATAAGTTAAATATATGGTTTATAAGTTAAATATAGTATTAAAATGATAAAAAGAATGACAAATTAAAACTATACTACTAAACCAGTTATAAAAGGTTCTCAATCAGAATGATAAAACATGCAAAAAATAAGATATAGAAATTATGCTGAGACAACGCCTGTAATATTTACCATTGACTTTTTCGTTAATATAATCTCTCTTTCTATTTTGGTGTCTATCAAACCAAACAATACCAAAAACATAGAATACCTGTAAACATGTAAACATGCTAAACTAATCGCCCAATCTCATACCATCATGGTACTCTGGAGCGAAATCAGTGTTGAATAACTTAAGAATCATTAGGACGGTGGCACATAAACTACATATATTCAACGACACAAGGGTGATCCCTCTCACTTGTTTAGCTTCTTTTGTCATTTCATTTGCCCATGAAACAAATATCACCGATACAGTGGAACAAACACCAATTCTAGAGTATACATAAAACTCGGCTGTCCTTGTCACACTCCAGTGAACCAAAATAGCTAACCCAGAAATATAAAAAGCTAGTAATACCTCATATGTCCCTCAATAGATACCTCTCCAATCAATAATTACACCACAAATTAACCATGTAACTGTTTTAGCACATGATTGGATAGTTGGAGCATTGTTTCTATCATAAATATTATACCCCTGATGCTTCAAGACAACGTATAGAAGACTTTAGACAAATTTCTGTTTACCAGGATTTTTCGTAGGTTTGATTCTTTTAGGTATTTCATATCAAGTTCCAATTACATCACCTGCTGCAAAATATTTATATATGACAGGTGCCATCTTATATATAGGAGTTTTTGGTTCATATCCAACAGCAACATGGGTGGTTCCAACTGAAGTTCACCCAACATATTTAAGATCATACGGAGTGACAGTTTCGTCAGCAGCATTCATTATTACAGATAATTTCACTGAAATGTTCCACAAATTAACCAAAACTGGATTGACATTTAGTTTCTATGGGGGTATTGCAGTCATTGGTTTCATTTATCAAATTATGTTCGTTGTTGAGTTAAATGGTTAAAAAAGGTCGTGTGCTGAATATCAAAAAAAATCATAAACGTCGATCGACTCATTACTGTCTTGCGTCGATCGACTCTTCAGTCCACTCTCACCAATCCGATCGAGTGACATAATCGTCCGTTTCAAATGAAATTCTCTCTACACACACAAAAACAAGCAAAAAAAAAAGGCGACAGAAACAGAAGCGGGAAAGGAAACAATAAACATAAAAAGCCATATTAAAGAAGGAAAAAAAAATGTATTAAAAGCATTATTATTATTATTACTTTAATGACAAAACCAACTCTTTTATATGTACAATTGACGTTATCAAATTAATTAATTACACACTTAAGTTATCAATTGAAATAGTTAAATAATGTCTAACGCTATTTACAAGTTTGGTTTGAAAGCTGTATGTTAAAATAAATTAATGGTTAAATGGTTAAATGGTTAAAGAATGTGGGCTTTTGTCAATTTGCTCTGCCTTAATTTTTTTTTTTTGTTCCTTTTTCTTGCTTGTTTTCCCCTACATGCATAATGATATAATAAATACTAACAGAACCTGAATTTGTCATCACTAATTATTATCGATTCGATTAGACTGGTCTTAACAATGCCATTAAAGTGGAGGGTGAAGACGGTGACCAATACGATCCATTTGAAGAGACAATTCCTGAAAAGGAACTTCATTTCTGGCAAAAGAAGGGTGCCAGAAGAAAGCGTGCATTACCATCGTATTTGTCCAAGCAAGATATGAAGGTGCTTAAATCTGTCAGAAACAGAGCTTACTACCTGGATCAAGCATTGACACTTTGTGGTGTCAGAATCGGTTGGGGTGGTGTCATTGGTTTCATTCCATTTCTTGGCGATGCCATTAATTTGTACCTAGGTTTATTGATTGCTAATAAGGCTAAGGAAATTGAAGGTGGATTGTCAGATTTCTTGTACTCTAGAATGATTGTCAATTTGGCCATTGACTTTGTGTTGGGATTGATCCCCGTTGTTGGTGATTTAGTTGGTATCATTTACAAGGCAAACACTAGAAATTTCTTGATTTTGGAGAAACATTTGACCAGTTCATACAAGGCTGCAGGTAAGATTCCTGCTCCATTGGAGGATGTTGGTAAAGATGGTAAAAAGAAACCAACGGATGGTAAGGAAAAGATCTCTAAACCTGACCCTGCTCACACCCATGCTGGTGCCACCGGTGATGGGAAAATTGTCGATTTAGAAAAGGGTGAAGCTCATGCTTACGCTGAAGATCATAAGGCTAAGGTTCAATCCAACACAACGGCTACACCTACCAAGCAAACTCCAGTGGCAGCTAAGGACTCAGCTAAGGCATCTGCTTCTGCTCCAGCTGCTGCTGCTGCTACTGCTCCTTCAACCACTGCTCCTGCTCCTGCTCATACCCATGAATCAGTTCATGGTCCTCCTGTGCCTGCAAGAGACATTCCTACACAACATCCAGTTGAAGAAAAGAAAAAGAAACATCATTTTTTCTGATGTATTTAAATTCATATCCGTCTTTCGTTTCTTGTTTCTTTTTGTTATTAATCATTTAATTGTTGTTTTGTAATATTAATTGTTAATTGTTATTTTTATTTTTATTTTTGTTTGGTTATTTTTAATTTTTGGTTATATGCTTTTAATGTTTGTCTTATCTTTATTATTATTTGTTCCAATAGCTTTATTTAATTACAATTTGTTTGCCGATTTTTCCTTTTGTTTTTTGTTTTTTCGTTTTTTCGTTTTACATACCAAGCACTAATTTTTAGATCTATTCGTTCTTTAATATAAATATAAATATACATATATATGCCTATATTTATTTATCATCATTAAAATTAAAAATTAATTATACAAGTACTCTGTTTACACATCAATGTTTTTAAAAAACTCAACAGCCTTTTTCAAATCAAATATCATTGGTTTATCGGCAAATGATTCAGCTCTTGGCAACACTCTAAGAATATTGTAAATTTCATCTCTAACGACAAATGGTGGCTTTGGTTTGTTACCGGTTCCGGAACCAATACCATTGGAACCTTGCGCATTATCGTTTCCGCCAGCAGGATCGTAATCATCGTCGTCATCGTCATCAGCAATGGCCCCACCATCAATTGCAGAACTAGTGGTGTCAGAGACATTGACATTACCACCAGAGAATGGGTTAGCGTATTGATCATTGATCAACACAGGGTTGAAATAATCAATTTCACTGGTGAAACCTGCAGATGTTAAGATAAATGGTTCTTTTTCAGGGAACGATTCCACAAACCGTTTCTCTAGAAATTTCACAGAATTAGCATCACCGAATTCGAGTTCAATTCGAAGGTATTTTTGGTAAATTTTCAGTAATGATTCGGGGTCTTCCTTTAAACTGTCAATGGCTAATTCAATGACTTTTTTACAATTGGCTAAATCTTTAATGGAGATTAAAAAATTCAAATATGTATTGACAAATTGGAAATCACCACTGAATTTTCTCATTGCCAGTTCAAATGCCTTCAATGCAATCTTTAAATCATTTGATGTGTACTCCAGCAATGCATACGAAACGTATAAATGCCATGTAGCACCTTTGAATTTTCTTCCCGAGGCAAACACAATTCTAGCTTCTTGGGTACCAGATAATCTCTTCGACACTTTCATCAAATATGAATATGAATTAGATATTGATCTTGCCAATTGTTGTTTCTTCGATTCATTTGTCTCCCTGTCGTATGATTTACTGGTGGCATCAATCAATTTCATCCAAGCTTCTTTGACCTTGACCAAATCTGATTGTCTTTCAAAATGGCTTGACAATTGATACGTCAATGTGATTGATTGTGGATTCAATATCAATGCATTGTTGATGATCTCTAGCACTTCGGCATCTGGAGCCTTATTGAAATTTAAATGGAATGCAAAATTGTACCAAGCCTCTGGATGGAAACGTAAATACTCTGTCGATAATCTATAAACGTAATTGACTCTTTTGTCCATTTGATCAGGAGGTAGTTTTAACTTGTTTTGCTTTTCCCAGTTTATCCAATCATTCCAATGGGTAAATTGTGCTTTAACATTGACTCTGTTTGTGATTGGTTTTATTCTTTTAGTTATCCGTGTCAACTCTTGCACAAGAGGTCTCAATTTCATGTACTCTGGAGATCTTTCATTGATGAACCGTCTTGCAGTTGATTGATTAGTTTCATTTTCAAAAGTAGTGTAAAGATTCCAATTGTCCTCAAGGTATTTCAAAGGTAATGATATGGCCTTCCTTATCAATTGACGTGTCAATTCTGTCTTACTAGTGGTTTCATTGGTATTTGCAGGCACCCAACTCGTCAAGAATGTGAAATAATCGTTCCAAAGTGGTTGAGAATTTATAAAATCAATACCTACATTATCAATGGCAAAATTGTATGCACGCAACACTATGCTTCTAGCTTGTTCACCACCTAGCACAACATCGTTAATTTGTTTAACGTACCCCAAGTAACAAAGCCAAAGTCCCACATCACACACTTTAGTCAATGATTTTTGAAACAACTCCTCCACTTTCTTATGATTGTCATTTCCAAGTTCAAATTCAATGTAATCTTTGATGACCTTCCCATCGTTCTTGAAAATACCAATGTACTCTTCATACACTTGTCTGATATCGTCTTCATTATCTGTGTCTTTCAGATATTTAATTAACATCATCCATTTTGTGTAATCTAATGGATCGTCAGCTAGGTAAAGCTGTTTCACTGCTGATAAAGAACTCTCGGTAGTGTTGGTTTCCTCCAACCTTCTTTTCTTTGTGACAGGTTCCTCTGAAGTCATTATGTTGTTTCTATACCGCTGCTGTTTCAATAATAACTTGATGCTAGTATAAGAATAACAATGTATTGACTAAATGATACAATACCACTTACTTATTTTTGTAAATATTTTTATTTGAAAAGGAAAAAAAATTGGCGATCGCTTTTTT
The DNA here is from genome assembly GCA_003707895.3 of Ambrosiozyma pseudovanderkliftii. Classification (NCBI taxonomy): domain Eukaryota; kingdom Fungi; phylum Ascomycota; class Pichiomycetes; order Pichiales; family Pichiaceae; genus Ambrosiozyma; species Ambrosiozyma pseudovanderkliftii. The sequence goes on from PPLW03000039.1 coordinate 111,912, forward strand.
GGACCGTTTTTTTTTTTGGTTTTGGTGGATGGTGAAGGTTAAAACTCATTGGAAACCAAGTTGAAAAGAAGGAGCCTTTTTATGATGTGGGAATAGATATATAGATTTAGATTTAGATTTACATAGTGTCACCATTTCAAAGAATCAACCATCCAGATATTACAATGACGCCGAAGGATTTATACTTATGGGGAGATGGGAGTTCAGTGGCACCATTTGATGTCGATTCCATTGCTGTTTTAGCACTAGTCAATTTGTTTAACATTGACAAGATCAATATAAAGGCAAATTCAAATTATTTCATATCATCTAATGGCAAACTTCCTGTTCTAATAACCCCCGGTCACACACAGAAACATGGTTTCAAGTCTATAGGGTACCAATTGTACAATCCAGGAGTGGATAAGTCTCTATCTACCGAGAGTAGGTTTTTAAATGAAGGGTTTTTAGAATTAGTTGATGAAAAATTTCAAATAATCACTGGGTATAATTTCTTTTTAAGCAAGGAGAATTACGATTGTTACACAAGGGGGTTGTTCAAGGAGTTGTTGCCGTTCCCATTACAGTATTACCCTCCATTAGAATTTAAAACGAGAGCCCATGGAATATGTGATGCCGTTGGCATAGGATCCGACAATGCGTACAACGAAGAGGACTTGGATGAATTGCAATCGTTAAAGTTGAAAGAACGTAATCTACGGGATACACCAGTGGTGAGTAAATTACAAGGTGGTCAAATCACAGCATCATTGGATCAAGTGTTAAACAAGAAGAATTTACTGATGAACATGAAAGTCATCACTATTTTAGAAGATGTCATTGACAGTTACATTCATTTGAAGGATGACTCCACCACTCAATTTTTGTTCAACAGTGACACTTTCACCACCAGTGAGATCTTATTCTTCAGTTACTTGTACGCCAATACCATCGATGATTTGAAGAATCAATTTGTGAAGGGATACCTCAGGGAGAAATACCCTGAATTGTTGGAATTAACTGACAAATTTGTCAAATTGGCAAGAATTGAAGACATTACAGAAGAGGACACTAGCATATCGTTGATCACTGCATTGAATGCCACTTTAAAGTCATTTGTATAAATTGTATAATACTATTACTCCATAATTAATTAATTTAATTTTATAAACATCGGTAAAACTGGTAAAATATAGCAAAGGTGTAAGGTGTAATTTCATGTATATAGTAAACAAAAAAGAACGTATTAATTAGTTATTTGGTTTCTTTAAACCATGGTAAACATTGTAGTAAAGAACAGATCCATCGACATCTATAATCGCCATGATCAATTTATCCGGTTTATCACCAATCAACGTGCCAATTCGTGTGAAAATAATGTCTAAATCACTCATTGACACTTTCACTGTCTTGTACACTGGGACAATGTATTGGAATGGATGTGTTAGTTTCGGTTGCTGTTGTACCTGTTGTCGTTGTCTTGGATCTTCACCTTGTAACACTGTTAATGCATGGCCATCGTCCATTTGTAAATCTATGCAAGTGACATTCGTCCAAAGATGGAAATACACTAAATTTGTTTTCACCTTATTAGCAAACCCTATGTTATTGGTTATCATTAATGATTAGTTTAAATTACCCTTGTAATGTGGGAAGACCATACAAAAGTCATTGGTTGGTATTAGCAGCAAAAAATTGTCCTTTCTCCGATAAAAAAAAATTGGAAAAGTCGCTTTTTGTTGCTCTTTTGTTTTGTTTTGTTTGTTTATCTATCTATATATATATATATATATATCTTTTTCAACGTATTTTATTTTATGATATAGTATCATATATACCTCAACAAACTGATACTCATATATACATACACACATATATACACACAGATTCTCCCCCCCCCCCCAAAAAAAATGAGCATTGGAAAATCCACTGGGGTTAGTGTGTTTCCGAAGGGTCCATCCAATGTAGCTGTTCGAACACATAAACAAGTGTTGAGAGTCATCAGAAAACGAAGAAACAAGACATCATTACCACAATCAGTGTTGCGACCTATCAAATTTAAAAAAGTCGGTAGAAAATCTAAAGGTGTTATCACATGGTTTTACTCTACATCATTGGTGTTTTTCTTGATTGTGTTTTTAGCCTTCAATGCAGTGTTACCCATCGATACCATTATCAAATCAACCACATCGTCGAGTTTAGCCGTTAAGGCATTGATCATTGTCATTGCGTGTGCATTGTTTCTGTTCATTTCATCTGTGCTGTACATTTTACGGATCCTGGTGTTGAAATCTTACCTTCAAGACATTCCCAAGGCGTACATGCCGATCACTGAGAAGGACATTCCAAAGTCATGTGCCATTGCCATTGAAGACGGTATCAAACGAACGCAACACATTAAAAAATTAGCTAAACCAAGGGACAGAGTGATGAATGATGGATTGTATAAGGTGTACACGAATGATGATACAGATGCAGATGCAAATACAAATGGAAATGAAAGGGAAGATACAGATGAACAAAAAGACGAAGGCAATGGGTTACCTGATAATTTAATCTACGAGAACATTGTGAGAACCATTGGAGAGGACATTAAATACAAGAATGTCATTACCATTAAAAACTCTGTCAAGGTGTCAGTGGATAAGAATATGTCATTGAGAGACATTTTGAATAAACGATTGAAATTACAAATTCAACAGGGGAATTTAAACAATCAAGATCTATTGAAAGTTCGAGATTTCTTGTACCTTTATGAACGATTAAGATTCTCTGGGAAACCAATCAATTTAGATGAATTTTTAAAATTGATGAATCTTTGGGATTACATTCAAGATTTACTGTTGAAAGGACAATGTCAGGTACATTCCAATTTAGTGTACCGATAGAAAACCCATCACCAATATCAATCCCATTAGCTGCTAATGGATGGACCAAATTCTTTACTATATAAACAACCTATCTATATAAATAACCCCCCCCATATTTAATTTAATAATTTTAATTTTACTTCAAATAATGATAAATCAAAAACAGTAAATGTAAAAAAAAACAAAAAAAAAACAATAATATAAAAACAAAAATGTATCCCACAATTCGACATTCCAACTCCATCTAACTTTACAGAGTTCAAACTTCCTATAGGGACAAGAAAACAACACTTGATCTCGGAGATTAAATAAAACATAAATCGTATTAGAATTATGGCAACGAATGTAACTTGACAATGTGCATTACTTCGTCGTGGCAATTACCTCCTGGTAAAATGTTTTTGATTCAAAGAAAGGAAGAGAAATCATTAAGAGTGAAAAGAAACAAGTGTTGTACAATGAATCAAATTTTAAAATAAAATGAAAACTACTCTTAAATACCCACCAACCATCGATTCGATCGATCGGGGGGGTCTCTCGCTCTCTTGAGAAAAGAAAAAAAAAAATTTTTTTTGCAATTTAGTTGGTTAATACACGTCTTTTATGGGTTATCTTCTTTCATTCAATGAAGTGAGTGTATACACATACATACACACACATCCTGTCATATATAGTTTAACTATACTGGTATATTTGAATTTGATACAGTTTTACATTTTCTTGTTGAATTGAATCATACAAATTGATCATTGGTGTGTTTATCATTTATTATAAGTGATAATAAATAAATTAGTTCACTTGGAATTTAATTTTTTGTTCCTTATTATGGCAGCTATTTGAATTGATGCTTCTTTTTGTCATACTTGAAACATTGGATCAATACAATGTGAATGTATAAATACATATTACTACCCTTGAGTGCTTTAACTGGGGACTTTCCCATTCCTCTCGGTGACAAATCTATACCCTGATTTAACGTACACGGAATTCATCAAATGAAATTGGAGAACCAATTATCAATTTTTTTTCCCGTCAAAGAAATCTCACTGAAACCCACTTTTATCAAGGTATACAAGCTAAATATTAATGAAATTACCTTATTTGTGGTTTAATTTATCGAGCAAACAGTGGAGACTCAGAAATACATAAATTACCAGAAACAAAAGAAGTTTTTAATTTCAAAAAAAAACAAAAACAAAACAAAATGTTTTTTTCTGAAACATTTTATCCGTAGATTGTAATATCTATCATTAGGAATTCAATAGTGGTCCCTTGGCCCAGTTGGTTAAGGCATCGTGCTAATAACGCGGGGATCAGCAGTTCGATCCTGCTAGGGACCATTTAATTTTTTTAGTTTTTCAAATTTTTTTTTTTAAAAACTCTACACTTCCACTATTCTGATCTCTACACTAAGTAGATAAGAAAAGGGACCATGACCATATACCATATACCACATATTAATTAGTAACGAAACCCAAACACGAAACAAAGACAAAGACAAAGACGAAATCGAAATTACTTAACTGGAATAAAGTTAATTGTTACAAACTGAAATCAATGTGGCTCAGATTGATAAATTAATTTTCTTTTTATCTATCAATCAATCAAAGTATCAATGAGATCTATCGGATAATACCTTACCCAAAATGAGTAAAGTAAAGTGAATTAAATTAAATTCAAAGAAACCGGAAATGTGCTAGTGCGCTAGCTAGTGCGCTTGTTGATTGATCCAATAATCAAAACCCGGCAAATTTAATCAAGTTTCCGCTTTTTTTCTCGGTTAGTAGGCTGGACTGGATTGGATTGGAATGGAACTGGGGAGAGAGAGAGAGAGAGAAAGAGAGAGAGAGAGAGAAAGAGGAGTGCGAATTTTTACCAATTTAGGAAGGAAAGTACCTTGATGTCACTAACAATCTTGTACTATTTAAATATCTTATAGATTGTCTAATTTCTCTGTTTTTTTTTCTAATTCTGTTTGTTGTTTTTGTTCTTTTTATATTTCTATTTGGCTACTGTTTCATTCATCTTGTTGAATATCATCAAAAGCTCTTCAACTTTTTAACTTCTTATTCTAAAATAACAATGTCTACTGTCGGAAAGGTATGTTAACTAGTTTCTCTTCTGATAAGAGTTCAAAACAAGACAAAAACAAGAAAAAAATATATATATATAAAAATTTCAAATGTGTTTGTTATCAGCAAGATATATTTTTGATCGATTTTTTTGATCGGTCCTATTCGGTAAACTCGTCCATATTACGTCCAAATACTAACGTTTACAAACAATTTTATACAATACACATTTTATTTAGACCATCACATGTAAAGCTGCCGTTGCTTGGGAAGCTGGAAAGGATTTATCCATTGAAACTGTCGAAGTTGCACCACCAAAGGCTCATGAAGTCAGAGTCAAGGTTGTGTACACTGGTGTTTGTCACACCGATGCTTACACTTTATCCGGTGCTGACGCTGAAGGTGTGTTCCCAGTGATCTTTGGTCACGAGGGTGCCGGTATCGTGGAATCCATCGGTGAAGGTGTCACCAGTGTCAAGCCTGGTGATCATGTTGTTTTACTTTACACTCCTGAATGTAAGGAATGTAAGTTCTGTAAATCTGGTAAGACTAACTTGTGTGGTAAGATCAGAGCCACCCAGGGTAAAGGTTTGATGCCAGATGGTACACCAAGATTCACTTGCAAGGGTAAACCATTGTTCCATTACATGGGTTGTTCCTCCTTTTCTCAATACACTGTCGTTGCAGACATTTCTGTCGTTGCCGTTGATCCAAAGGCTCCAATGGATAGAACTTGTTTGTTAGGTTGTGGTATCACCACTGGTTATGGTGCCGCTGTCAACACTGCAAAGATCTCTGAAGGTGACAATATTGCCGTGTTTGGTGTTGGTTGTATCGGTTTGTCTGTCATTCAAGGTGCCGTGGAGAAGAAGGCTGGTAAGATCATTGCCATCGATATCAATGATTCAAAGAAGGAATGGGCTGAAAAATTTGGTGCCACTGATTTCATCAACCCAAGTAAATTACCAGAAGGTACCACCATTGTCGATAAATTAATTGAGGAAACTGATGGTGGTTGTGATTTCACATTCGACTGTACCGGTAACGTTGGTGTCATGAGAAACGCCTTGGAAGCTTGTCACAAGGGTTGGGGTGAATCCATCGTCATTGGTGTCGCTGCCGCTGGTAAGGAAATCTCCACTAGACCTTTCCAATTAGTCACAGGTAGAGTCTGGAGAGGTTGTGCCTTTGGTGGTATCAAGGGTAGAACTCAAATGCCAGGTTTAGTCGAGGACTATTTGACTGGTAAGATTAAGGTTGATGATTTCATCACCCACAGACATCCATTGGATAAGATCAATGAAGCATTCCATGATATGCACGCTGGTGATTGTATTAGAGCTGTTATCACCATGGAAGAGTAAATTTAACTATAAAGCTTTTTTTTTTTTACTCATTATTTATTTACTAAATACCATAGTCATTGCTTGTCTAAAAAAATCCACTTATTTATAAATCCATTGTTTTCTTCTTCTTCTTCTTTTTAATCAAAAACCATTTGTATTTGAAATATTAAAGTTTCCTCCATTTATTAATTAATTATATGAGAAAAAAGTAATTAGTATGGTAAAAATTAAATAGGTAAGAAAATTAAAAAAGAAAAACAGACAAAATAAAAAGAATGCCGTTCCCAGGAATCGAACCTAGGTCGCGTCGGCCACAACGACGAGTACTAACCACTATACTAGAACGGCTTTAAGTACCTTTTCAAAAAGGTTGTACTATATCAATGGATTTTTTCAAACAGACAAAAATTTTGATCAAAAAATGGCGATTTCTCCTTGAATAATGCATTTTTGAACTATTTTAAACAACATATACTTTTATTCAAATATTGTTGTCTATTGTAGATTATCATTAAGCCGATTTATGGTGTATTTGAGTCAACTTTCGTCGATTATTTACATACCCCCTCTTTAATCAAAAAAAGCCGCTTGGGAATCTCTTCAGCGACGCATATAAGATTTTGGCGCAGAAACAAACGGTTAGAAAGAAGAAAACTTGTCCTGGAGTTATTTTGTATTACACCCATCATATTAGCAACAACAAATTATGCAAACTCACTTCCCCAATATATAGATACCTATCAAAACAATAATCGATCATGAGCGTATTGATAGAGACGAATGTTGGAAATTTAGTGGTAGATTTATTCGTTGATCAATGTCCAGATGAAAGTCTCTCATTTTTAACATTATGCAAATTAAAATACTACCATTACAGTCCCTTCACCGATGTTCAAAAGGATTTCATCTGTCAATGTGGCAATCCGACATATCCAGACACTACAAATAAAAGGGTGAATGAACGACTCAATATGGAGAAGAATTTCAAGTGTTCTGATACTGCTCCAAGACACGAAAAGATTGGTCTTGTTTCATTCCTGAAAAGAAGTAACGGTTCATTTCGTTCAGAGTTTTTAATAACATTAACTAACGACATTAGATCATTGAAGAGTTTAGATGATAAAGCAGTAGTGTTTGGTGAAATTGCCGAGGGGTTTGATACTTTGAAAAAGATTAATGCATCCCCATTAGACAAAGAACTACGACCATTGAAAGACATTAGAATTTTGCATACATTCATCCTGTTTGATCCATTTAAAGACACTCAACAAACTACAATACCACCTTCAAGTCCACTACCCACCGATTCCCAAATAAGTTCATTCCGATTATTATTTGATGACATAGATGATGATTACACCGATGGTAATACTAAAGACAATGAGGAAAGACAAAGAGAAATGAAATCCGTTTCCCAATCGTACACGTTAGAATTACTAGGTGACATTCGTCCAAACATTAAACCAAGTGAAAATGTTCTTTTCATCTGCAAATTAAATCCAATAACTAAAGAATCAGATCTTAAAACTATCTTCTCTAGATTCGGACACGTGATGTCTGTTGAAATCATACGAGACAAGGAAACAGGTGATTCTCTTTGTTATGGATTCATTGAATTTGAAAACAGTAAATGCGTGGACTCTGCATATTTGAAAATGGACAATGTTTTAATAGATGATAGAAGGATCCACGTTGATTTCAGTCAGGGTGTGAAGGTTTCTGGAAGACGGCAAGAAGATACAGATAGATACAAAACCCATAATGAACGCTCTAACTATAGGTCAAGAACGACAAATAGAGATTCTTCTAATAGAGAAATGAATGGATCCAACAGGGACCATTACAGAGATTCCAAAAGATACGATGAGAGGGACAGTCGCCATAAATACAGTTCTCACACTAGGAGACACGAGAGTAGTTACCCACCATCATCCTCTTCATCTCATAGATCACATCACCATCGTCATCACCACCATGGTTCTCGTAGAGATGATAAATAATTTGTGTAACCTTTGTATAATAATAAAAAAAAAAAGAAACAAAACAATAAAACGTTAAATTCATTAAAGTATTTTTGAGTTATACGTAACTATATACAAAACATAATATTGACAGAAGCCAGCCAGTCAAAAGATAATTCATTTATTACTTATTTGACCAACCATGAAATCCTTAATGAAAGGTATGTTGTTGATGGCATCGAGTCCAAACGATCTAGCCATCACAATCGGAGTGAAATCAGTGGAGTAAATTTTGTGGATCTTATCCACGATTCCTAAAAGAACGTGATTGGCAGGGTATCTTTCACTGAAGTATGGTTCCAAGGCAAACTTAGTACCAATGTCTAAACCTCTTTCAGTGGCAGTTTCCAATGTCTTCACCAACGATTTAACATCACCTTGACCCATATTCAAACCTTGACCAGCCAATGGATGGGTAGTATGAGCGGCATCACCGACTAAGGCGACTCTTTCATCAACGTAGTTGTCGGCATGAGATAACTTCAATGGGAATCTACCTCTAGAATTTGGAACAATTGATTCAATCTCCAAGGGGTAATTTTCGTACTCTTCAGGCTTCAATTTAGCATTAAAGATATCCAATCTCCATTGGATCTCTTCCAATAATGATTCATCATTGGTAGAAGCTAACTTGTACAAGAATTCCATCTCTTCTGGAGCTAGTTTAGCACCTGCATTGACCATAGCGACAAATTTCTCCTCTGGTAACTTCATTAAGATCTCAGCTAAGTCTGGAGTGGTACTCCACACTAAAGAGCACCAATTATCTGGTAATGGTAATTGAGCCAATGGACCCGACTTTAAGAATCTTTGCCAACCAGTTGGGAATCTGAAAGCATCATCCTTGTACTTCAATGTAGCCACGATACCCCATCTATTGTAAGCCCAACCTCTACTCTCAATGCCAGCAAACTTTCTAGCAGGCGAATTGTAACCGTCACAACCGATCAACAATCTAGTTTTGATGGAATCACCAGTGGATAATTTCACAATTGGCCAATTTGTCTTTTCATCAGAGTTAATCTCGATAACTTTGGTCTTGTCTAACACGTCTAAAGTATTATCAGGGGATTGACTGTTCAATTCCAACAATCTCTGGTACAAACCGGATTGAATGTTAACATTTTCACACATTGTAGCGATTTCAGGGCAATCAAATTCGATTTTAGCATTTGTAGCTCCATCGTAAGCATGGATGTTATCGTATGTCTCAGTTCTTTCCTCTTTGAAATGGTCCCAAGCCTTGATTTCCTTCAAGTATGAGATCGTAGCTGGGGTCAAACTCACAACTCTATTGGTAAAGTTTTCAGGAGGTGTTGCATTGAAGCTTTCCAATGGTTCAATTAAGTTACCACCTTCGATCAATTTACATTTTAAATTGGATAAAATTGGTGAGTTTTTAATGGCAGAAGCTAATGTTAAACCCGCTGGACCACCACCAATGATGACAATATCAGTGTTGTGGGTGATGGCATTAGTAGCTGTGGATAAAAATCTTCTGAATAACATGATTGATATTCAATGGTGTGCAAAACAAAACCATTCTAAACCAAACTAAATCAATCTTCACCAAACAAACCAATGAAGTCGTTCCACTGGTATTTTAACATACTTTATTGGGATCTGCCGATTTTTCAGAATATTTTTTTTAAGAGCCTTTGCGTCGATTTTAAGAAGTCGAGTCGATAGACGTAACCTTTCTTTTCTTTTTAAATTTTTTTTTTCTTTCTTTCCACATTCAACAAAAGTATGTATCTCCGGAGTTTATCTTACTAAGGTAACTGTGATTTGATTTGATTGTCATCCACTGGATCTATTTAAAGAATAGTTAAAGTTAAAAATCAAGAGCAAGTCAATTGACGGTCAACCATCAAAATTTGTTTTAAGAGTGTTTTTCTCTAACTATTTTCTTTGAACAATCACCTTTTACATTATTTTAAAAACAGTGTCGTCTTTGAAATTAACACAGTCGGGTATTTCCAAGATCTTTCGTCCGACTTTAAACAACAAGTTCACACATTACCCCCTCATGACTATTGCTAGGAATAATTCATATCAAACATCAATAGATGAGTTACACGATACCGTGTCTGTGAAAAATCTGGATTTCAAATGTAAAGTGAACAATTCTGATAGACATTTTAAACTTGGACTTGACTTGAAGACATCATTCTCTAAGGCTGCGTTGACCGATGATCTTAAATACTCAATTAATTACGCTGTGCTGTCTAGAGCCGTCAGAGAATTTGGTCTAACTAATAAGGAAAAATCATTTGCATCAATTAATTCGTTGGGAGAGTCTCTGTTTAAAGATGTCATCTTCCAACAAAACACCGAACTTGCTACTTTGTCCATCAATGAAACTCGTTCGAATTACAACGTGAAAACTTGTTTGCACAGATACAAGGGCTCCTTTGAAGAAACGACTATACTGGACACTGTGCAAATCTCCAATTTGAATTTAATGACAATCATCGGTGTGTTCACAGAAGAGAGATTCAAGAAACAACCAGTTGTGTTAGACGTTAACATGAATGTCAATAAGGATTCATCATTACTATCATCAGATTCAAATGAATTAGCTGATAAAATTGGAAATTACATAGAAAATTCAAATTTCAAAACAGTGGAGGCTCTAGTGTTGAATGTATGTAAATTAGTGTACACAGTTACTGAGGGTGTTGAACTGTGTGAAGTGAAAGTGATCAAACCGGATGCCATCGAATACACTGATGGTGTGGGTGTGTCTGTGGTTAGAACAAAGGAACAGATAGATTTTGAAGTGGATGATTTGGTGGAATTTGCAAATGATGACATCACAGTGGATAAGTTTGTCATTCCAAATTTAAACTCAGAGACCATCGATTTCAATGAAAACCAATTACACACTGTTTACCTTGCATTCGGATCCAACGTTGGTAACCAACTAGCTAACATCACTGGATCCATTGAAGAATTGGAAAATAAAGGTATCGAAGTGTTACAATCATCCTCGTTGTACAAGTCTAAACCGATGTATTACCTTGACCAAAGTGATTTTTTCAATGGATGTCTTAAAGTTCAAACGACACTTTCTCCACGGGGTTTATTGAGGGAATTGAAGGACATTGAATACAATATTTTCCAACGTGTGAAGAAAATTGAAAATGGTCCAAGATCAATTGATTTAGACATAATTTTATACGATAACTTGATCTTCAACGAACCTGATTTAAACATTCCTCATATCAGTATGCTCGAGAGAAGTTTTGTTTTATTGCCATTGTGTGAATTAATACCGCCAACGTTTATCCATCCAGTCACTGCTGAACCAATCCATGACCATTTGAACCAATTGATCACTGGTAACAGACAGGTTGCCCAAGACGTTCAAGAATCTATAGACCTTATTAACATCGTCCCTCTTCGCAACAGCAACACTGACAAGGATGAATTCAATTACATCGAATACGATCTTTTCCATGATAAGACCAAGACCCAGTTAATGACCATTTTAAATGTGACCCCTGATTCATTCAGTGATGGATCCGAGAGCAATTTGGTCATTGATGAGATCATGAAGAAAGTCGATGAAATGATTGCCAATAACGTAGACATAATTGACATTGGTGGCTGTTCCACAAGACCTAATTCAGAACAACCACCTACCAGTGAAGAACTCTCCAGAGTGATACCTGTGATCAAAGCGATCAGAGAGAAGTACCCATCTCCTAAGGAGATTTTAATCAGTGTGGACACATACAGATCTGAAGTCGCTGAGCAATCCATCAGGGCAGGTGCAGACATAATCAATGACATCAGTGCTGGACTGTTTGATTCCAAAATGTATGATGTTGTGGCCAAATACGGAGTGCCATACATAATCAACCATCTAAGAGGTGACATCAAGACAATGAACAAATTAACGGACTACAGGGAAACTTACGACCATGATTTACAAATTTTCTCAGAGACAACCACTGAAGCATCTGCATTGATCAATGAAGTGGCCAAGGAGTTGAGTGAATGTGTCAGTGAAATGACTGGTAGAGGAGTGAGAAGATGGCAAATCATTTTAGATCCGGGACTTGGATTTGCAAAGAACATGAGACAAAATCTTGAAGTTATCAGAGAGTTACCTAATTTTAAAAAATACCATCAACTAGATAAGACAAGAGACGAGTATATAACATTTGCCAATATCCCACTGTTACTTGGTCCATCCAGGAAACGGTTCATCGGTGCCATCACCGGTAAAGAAATTGCCAGTGAAAGAGTCAATGGTACCACTGCCGTGGTCACTGCGTGTATCGGCTACGGAACTGATATCATCAGAATCCATGATTTCAAAGAGATGAAGGATGCTTGTTTAATGGCCGATGCCATTTATAAAGGTATATGTTAGATGTGTTTACATTTTTTACAATAATTCAATTTATGCATCATATTTATTATACGATATTGATGATGGAATTTTATTAACACGTAATTGAGGAGTGGAGTGGGGGGGGTAAGAGTAAGAAAAAGAATAACAATAACAATAAAAATAAACGTAACAAAAAAGAAAAGGGATTAAAAATGAAGAAATGAAAAAGTGAAATAAGAAAAGCTATAAAACAAGAAATAAGTAAAGCATGGACGTTTTAAGTGTAGAAAATAAAATTTATGTACCTTATGACATATTGGAGTGTACTAACTAATGTACACCTTTAAAAACAACTTCTTCAATAACACAACACACAGCTTCCAAATAGTTTCTTCTTAACCAATCTTTCACCTCTTGAACAAAACAAAGAACAAAACTATCACAAAGAGAAATACATTTTAGGTAATTGTATTTTCTCTTTCATTCAAAATTATCAAAATCACATCTTCTTTAAAACAAACTAAAAAAAAAAAAATGAAATTTTTATTTTTTTTTTTTCATTTTTTCTTTCAACATCATCAAATCAAAAATCTTTTAAAGATTTTAAAAGATTTTATTTAAGCTTCTTCGACAACTTCGGTACAGTCTCTGGCAAAGTGACCTTCCTTACCACACTTGAAACAGTCCTTAGAAGTGGAATGGGATGACTTGTTAGCATAACAGTCCTTGGAAATGTGACCAATCTTACCACAGTTGTAACACTTGGCACCAGCAGCCTTACAATCCTTAGCAAAATGGTTAGCACCACCACACTTGTAACAACTAACGTTTGACGATTTGGATTGATGGTAACAGTCCTTAGCTAAATGACCAAATCTGTTACAGTTGTAACATTTAACTTGTGGTTTAGCTGGTTCTGGACATTCGGATTGAACGTGACCAATTTGTTTACAGTTGTAACATTGCTTTTGAGTGGTTTGCTTTGGCAATGGACAATCCTTAGATTCATGGTTTGGTTGCTTACAGTTGTAACATAATCTTTCAGTTTGTTCACAGTCTTCTGCCTTGTGGCCAGCTAAACCGCACTTGTAACAGGTTCTTGGGAAGTGAGACATTGTTTAATAATTAATATGTATAAGATTGAATTATTCTATAGTAGATCTATATTTCAAAATAATTAAGGAAACAAAAAAACCAAAAAGAATAAGTAATAGGAAACAATAGAGGGGAAGATAAAGAAAGAAAGAAAGAAATTGACAAAAAAAAAAAAAGAAAAATTCTCCTTTATAGGAAAACACTGTTTTGCAATGTTGATGACCATTGAGGATTAAAGTTGTTAGGAAGAAAAGAAAAAAAAAATTTTTTTTTGGCACAAAATTTTGGTACAAAAAAACGGATTGAGTGGTACACGGAAAAAGTAATCCAGGGGGAGGGAGGGAGGTAGGGAGAGTCGGGATGAAGAAAAAGGATTCGACGCGTCGATTACATAAAAAATGGATAGTTTCGGTTGGTAGACGCGTCGATGCTCTGTCTTACGTCGATACGTCGGAGTCGGAGTGATAGCTTCTTCTTGTCTATTGAATCCAAATTCAATTTTAAATTTTTGATTTTGAAAACGAATTGTGAAAATGAATTGTGAAAATGAATTTTAAAATTAAAAATTAAAAATTAAAAAAAAAAACAAGAAAACGAAAAGTAAACAAAGAAAACTACTAAAAGGAAACAAAAAAAACCTAACAAAAAACTAAGAAACTCCATACAAAATTACATTTCTGCTACACTTTTGCTACGCTTTTGTACACTTTTACTCTTTAGTTGATTATTTTTGTAATACTCAGAATATACACTTGGTCATTACATTTATTTATACAATCATTATTTATTGTTTTCAGCTGTATTGTTGGAGGGGGTTGAATTTTGAATAACAAAGACTAAGGACAAAAGACAAAAGACAAAAGACAAAAGACAAAGGGGTAGTCTCTACAATAGCCTTTTTTTTTTACAACTTTACACTGTAGTAGTATATATATATATTATATTATATATAGTATATAAAGTAATTAAATACTGTAAATATTGTAAGTAAATACTATATTTCACATAAATATTACTTGATTTTAAGTACATCTGAGAATGTCCCACTACATTACACTACACTACACTACACTACACATAGGATTCAAAGCCCATACAAAAGACCCATACTTACACAGCACTCATAGAATCTTATCGAATCTTCCAGAATGTTTCCAAAATTCTAGAATATGAATATGAAACACCTATCAAATACAAAACACCCATATTCTTCAAATGGCAGAACACTGTGTTCAACCTTTCCAACCAGTCACCCACCAATCAACTTTACCGTCTTTCCACTCTCACCGACGCGTCGAGCGACGCACCGATAGGCACTAAACGGGCGGTATAGTCCAATATAGTAAGGCTGTGTAAAGGAAGATTTTAGTTTTTTTTTGTTAGAGTGGTTTTGAGTACCGAGAGAACTTATGTATATTAATTTATTAATTTAGTGATTAATTGTTATACAATGGGAATGATTATATACGAAAGCTGACTGAGGACATATGACCCTGAATTTAGTATATTCAATGCAAATACCCTGAAATATATCATTTAAACACTTTACTGATATTGAATGCATTATCATCGTCATCTGATGATGATAAATCAACTTGTTCAGTAATCTCTTTCCGTATTCTTTTAGGCTTTGATTGACTCTCTTTAGTCGATTGACTCTCTTTAGTGGCTATCACAGTGACTTTATTGGAACCAATACTGGACTCCTCTACATGGACAGGATCATAGGTATCCATCACGTACAATCCATAATCATTAGTGAACTCCATGAAATCGTATGCATTGTCCAATGAATTTTCTCCGTCGTAACCCATATCCGTAACAATTAACCTAGCAATGACTTCAGCACTTAACACATACAGACAAAAATATCTAACCCCCCAAAATCGTATAACTTCATTAAAGTTAGACTTTCTTTGAACCAATGATTTCAATGATTGTTCAATATGATTAGCGATTAAATTTTGTCTTCGTTGTCCATAGTAACCATGGTATTTGTTCTTTGGTAAATTAATAATTTCAACATCAGTCATGTGGGGACGATGTGATGATTTGGCAAAACTCTTTGCAATATCATAAAAATAAGACCCCTCCCTACCGTTCAATAAATCTTCAATAAACATTAAATGTGGATCGACTCTTTTGAATAATTGTTGTTCATTCAACACATCTGGGTGGAAAGTGGGCGATTTTTCCTTGTAAATGGCTTTAATTCTTTCTCTTCTCTCTGTGTCCTTTGATAACATTTTTTCTAAACTTTTATCGTTGCTGTGATTTTCAAGCGCATTTAAGTCATCAATGACTGTATCGACGGAATCAATCTCACTCTTTAACAAATTGTTAATTGCATTTGACGATGTTGAAGGGGAGCTCGATTCAACTTTCTCATCATTTTGTTCTTTCAATTTACCCATAGTACTGATCAAATCCTTAGTGTTTTGTTTAATGTTAGACATTTCAGCTAATAATTTCCCAACTTCATCTGATTCCCTTCGCAATAATGTTCTCTCCTTTTGATACCTTGATCTGGAATCAATGTAATTATCATTATCGTTCTCATCTCCACCTTGTATCATTGAATTATGAGGCGATGAAGACACCGTAGTGATATGAATGTCTCCTCTTCTTTTCTTTTTAACTGGTGAACTGGTTGTTTTATCAAAAGAACTACTACTCAAATTAGCCATGGGTGTAAATTTAGACAATTTCCTTTTCCTCAGCGATTTCTTCCCTTTGATGTCGTGTATTGATAACAGTTTATCATTGCCCAGTGAGTCTCTGTTGATGATAACCGTATCATTTATATTTGTCTTGTTGATGGGAGGACTGATTACTTGTGATTTCTTACCATTAGAGTTAGAGTCAGTTGTAGTAGCCTCGGTATTTCCATTAGTGGATGATATCTTGGAATTCTTCCTTGCATTGGAAATGTTTAAACTTGTAAATTTATGGGATCCTAACTTCAGATTAGCAGTCATTGAGTTTTATATTAGAAGTTGCAACCATATGAAAGGGAAAAAATGGTGTTCACTGTAATTGTATCAATACTAATAATCAATGAATATGTATATTATGATTAAGTAATTTGATATTATTTACGGTACCGTGTTCTGGATTATCTTTTGATATACCGCGTCATTCAAAGTGGCTGAAATACCGACGCGTCGATCGGAAGCTAATATAACATTAGTGTTAGATAAGATAGGAAGATATTGTAGTCATTCATTGTTGGTCGTTATTTATTATACATAAAAGAGCAAAAAGAAAAGAAGTAAAGATAGAAATCTAGATCTAGTGGACTTTCGTTTGTTTTGTTTGTTTGGTTTAATTAAATACAAAGTAAATAAAAGAATATAATGAACGTTTCAAAGAAAAAAGGAAGTTAAATGTTAAAGAACAAAAGGGATAAAGGAAAACGAAAACACAAAATAAAAGTATAGATAATTTTGATTGAATGAAAACCATCAACCAAACATAAAGAAAAGTTTAATTTCCAAAAGAATAACGACACCTAGAGCCAGCGGAAAAGTAAGTAAAGAAAACAGGAACAAAAGAAGAAAACACAAGTTTGAAACGAACAATTAAAGAATTGAAATAGGAATCTAAACCATAACCATTAGATTCAACGGAAAGAAAAGGACAAAAGAGGAGGGAAGGAACCAACAAAAATCAAAAAATGTAAATAGTCTAGTAAATTTGGTAAAAAAAAAAAAGATAGGAAGGGTTTTTTTTTTGAAAAACAGTCAAAGAAGAAAGGGAAAGGAACTTAATAACAGATCTTTTCAAAAGGCGAGAAACACAAAACTCGAGTAGCAAAGTTTAAGATTGTATTCAATATGTTCAAGATGGTTGGGATATAAAAGAAAAGAGTTTGAAGAAAGGAATGAGGGACTAAGAGGAGAAAACTACTTAGTGTTTTGTAATTGTGATTTCAAGGTTTCAATTTCCTTTGATTGGTTAGCATTTTCCTCTTTCAAAAACAATAGATAATCAGTGACAATATCCAAGATCATTGATTTGTTCAACCGTTTACCCTTTTCGACATCCTCCAATGATGGAGGTAAATTTTTGCCGTCAATTTCAAAAGCAATATTTTCATTGCTCATCCAAGGGACTAATTTTTGCAGATTAGCAATTTTGGAGTTAATGTTTATTCTATATTTTCTTTCGATTTTGTTATGCGCCTTTCTTTGATGGATGGTCATTGGCTTTTTCACTCTAGAAGACACTGACGAATTTGTGGAACAAGTGGAACCTGATCTGCTTGTATTTGGAGTGGTGATACTATCATTGACACTTGAATTTGAACAAGTAGAAGCAACTGAACTTTTTCTTCTTCTTCTAGTTTGTGGTTGTTTGGTGTTCTTTGTTATTATTGGTTTCTTCTCATCATCATCAAAGACAGCAGTACCGGCAATTTCGGACTTTTCTGGAATATCCTCCAATTCAGATTTTAAAATCAATGGACTGTTGTCATCAATTTCCTGCTTGATGAATTGAGTGGTTTCATCCAACACTTGTTGGAATTTGCCATCTATGGTGTTTGGATCTGTGGCAATGGTAGAATCTGACGTGGTAGTGGTGATCAAATTGTCATCGTTGACCGATGAGCCCAAGGGGCAATCATCTAATTTGTCTATATCGAATAAATCATCGTTGGACAGGGAATCATAACTACTGACAGATGTGACGGATGCCTTTCTTTCATCTGAATCGTAATTAGTCATCTTGACAGAGTCTCTGATAACCATTGGTTCCTTCTGAGGGTCTTGTTCGTCTAACCCTGACAACCAAAGATCATTGACAGTTTGAGGGTGGATCCCCACTTGAGACATGAAGGCATTGTTTGTTGGTTCATTTTGAGACTCATCAAAGAAACCAATGTTAGACCCCGATTGGCTATTCGACATGATCATATTTTGTAACGCTTGAGAGAACATTGTGCAAGGAATGGAATGGAATTTTAAGATAGATAGATAGATAGAAAGAAAGAAAGAAAGAAAAAAAAATAATTTGAAATCGGTGTTTGAAAATGGGAAGCGATAGATGAGTGAGTGATAAGTAATTATCGGTGTTATCTGTTATAAATGATTTTGAGAAAATAGTTTGAATATACTAATAGCAATTGATCTAATTCAACAGAGATATAGATGGATTGATATATAAATTGATAATTGATTGATGAGTAAAGTGTGTGTGTATGTATGTTTTAATTTAATTTAATTTTGTTTAATAGCAATTGACGTAAAATATAGATTAGTACACTTGGCAATTGATATATATATATATATATATATATTTATTTATTTATTTATGTAATACTAATTTAGCTGCTATAAGTAAAAATAATAATAATAAAAAAACACTTGAGTGGCTTTATATTTTTAACTTAAATTAGTATCTGAGTTAATTGAAATTAGATATATATATATATAATTCTCTATACGAGATTGTAAATGAATTGATAACCAACCAAATTGCAATTGTATTTAAACGAGATAGAAAGAGGAATAAAGTCTATATTTATATTTAACTGTGGTACACCCAAAAAGAAAAAAAAAAAACTATACACATACATACCTATTACAAAAGAATAAATTACTAGTTAATTTTTCTAAAATAATAATAATATACAACAACCAACAACTATAATAATAATTTTAATTTTAATCTGATGTTATATTATTATTATATTATTATTATTATTATTATTAAATTAATTTTAATTTTTAAAATCGGTCAGTTCAATTCAATTTGTGTAATTTAATTCGAATTAAAAGATGAATAATTGTATATACTAAATGAATGAATAAATAAATAAATAAATAAATAGATAGATAGATACACAAATCAATTCTACCAAAGAAAATTATAAATTATAAATTATAATAGCCCACATTTATGTACATGCATTGTTTTAATTTTAAAAAGTTTAAAAAATAAAACATTGTGGTACAGAAGCTAACACACAGAACAGTACAGTAGTATGGTATGGTATGGTACATGTATGATCAAATTTAGTTATATATGTCTGTGTTTTAGATTATAATTTATACTTCTATAATTTCCACTTCCATCCTCCGGTTTCTTCTTCTCCTCCTCCTCAATTGAATTGTCAATTGTATTCTATTCTATTCCTTTAATTTATTTAATTTATTTTTTTTTTTTCTTCTTCTTTCTGTGTAACAACCTGTTTTACACTAACAAAAAATTCCTCCCTTTAAAAACCAAAAACCAACAACCAAAAACTAAATGAGCTCAATTAAATTATTTTTTTTAATAAATGTGTGTGTATGTGCGGCTTATTTTAAACTTTGTGTTTTTTATGGGCTCGTTTCTTTTTTCATTATGTGAGTTCATGTTGCAATTTCCGTAAAGGTTAATTTATTAATTAATCAAAAAAAAAAAAAAAAGACAAACAAAAAACATTGATGGCCCATTATAAGTCATCATTGTATTATGGTATTGTTTTCCAGTATTAATATTGGTGGTGTATATTATATTATAAATGATTATAATGGTTAATATTATGAGAATTGAATGAGTTAATTGTTTTTATGTTTTTGGTATTACTGAATAATCAATAAGTAATGTACATATATATGCATACAATAGTTACGTTAATCTATTTGTGAATCGGTTTTGATTTATTTTAACATTAATTTATTTATTAGTATTTGTATATCGATCGATATCGTTATAATAGCCTAACAAATTTTTAAAATACAAAGGAAAAACTAAAGAACAAAAGAAAGAAAGAAAAAAAAATTCTTTTTTTTTTTGACACACACGGATACACTTAAACAAAAAGAACATACATTCATACAAAATTAATAAGGGGATGATGATTATGATGATGATGATGATGATACATTTACAAAACAAAAACAAAAAAGTTTTAAGTGTTTTTCTTTTGTTTTAAATCCATTAATTTTTATTTCACTTTATTTTATTTCTTTAAGTAAAGTATGTATGTAGGTGTGTAAGTAACATTCTCTCTTTATTTTCTTGTTTGTTTTATTCATTTATTCCTTATATTAATGAGTGAGTGGGGCCAGCCTTATATTACATAGATGAAGAGGAGAAAGTTTATTTGCCATGATGGGGAGGAAGATCTGCAAGTATATGCAGGAGCACGCTGCGGTACTTCTTAACTGCTTTTAACAAACACAAACACACACACAAAAAAAATCTGTTGCTTAAATGGTTATTTTATTTTATGTTATTTTTTATTTTTGCCGTTGCCGTTGATTGAATTTTGTTTATGAGCTTGCGTATTTCCGTACCATCCGATTAAAACATATAGCCGAACTATAGTTCTATATATTAACAACTTCCGGATCGGCAAATCGGTTATAAAAGGAAGTTATTTCATAACAGATATGATCTGAATGAATGAATGAATGATATAAGATTATTTATTCTTCTTCATTTAGTTTTAGTCTTGGTTTTAGTTTCAGTCCTAGTTTTAGTTTCAGTTCTAGTTTTAGTTTTAATTTTTATACCAACTACATACTATAAAGTGAAAGAGAAAGAGAATTAGAGAAGAAGAACCAGCAAGAGATGGTACGTTATTGGAAGATTAATTGTATTAACGGTGGCCGATAAAACTGTATTTATCATAAACTAGTTTTTTTTTTTGGCTTTGACTTTGACTTTTTAAAAAAACAAAAAAATGCTGCATTAACAATACGATACGATACGTATGTACGTATGTGCGTTCTTACATACGTACGTATCTTACCGTAAAAGTACCGTAAAATTTACATCTGGATTCCATGAATAAATGTTCCATTAAAGTGTTAAAACAGTAATTTATACTTTTGAGAATACAAAAGGCTTTAATAAATAATTTAAATTTTATTTGGGGACTGTGGTTTGTATTTTGTAAAAGAACGGGCAGTGGTGAATGAATGAATGAATGGATTGGATCAATGATCGAATCAAAAGATGGTACGAGTGATATTGTTCAAATAATTTACAACAATGTAAAGACACACAATAGATTTTAAAAAACAAAATAAAACCAAAACAATTGACCATCCCACTAAATACCACTAAATATATCCGAACGGCGCAGAGGCTTGACTAGTTTTTTTTTTGTTTTTTCAATTTAATAATTTGTATACATAAATTGATAGATAACTAAATACTACCATTATTAAAATTTTACATGGAATAACATGTTAAAGTATTGGTTTGTACAAAAATGGGAAGGTGATAAGGTAAGGAAGGAATACAATTAGTATTTGATGAAATTCAACTGTCAAAAAAAGTATAATTTTGCAAGTTTTTGAAATCGTGTGTGTACGTTATGTGTGCATGTAGACGTTTAGTGTCCACACCAGAGTAATCATTTGTAGTTTATGTCAAATATTGTGTAAATGCAATACAAATTAATCGACTGGTGTACATACCATACATACATACATAAGTACATACATAAGTACATACGTACTTACACCAATTTTTTTTATTGATATTGTATTAAATTGTATTGTTAAAACATTGTATTGTATTGAATTGTATTTATTATATAAATCTAATCTAAAAATCTGATCTGATCTTATATAGACGTTTATTATTACTACGCCTGGTTTCGATGGTGATTGACCAATGATGACCTGTTTGTAATTAAATTTATTACATCAGATTCAATAATTAATAATTAATTACTCAAAAGTAACAGAAGTAAATATATATATATGAACGGATGGAATGAGATGGGATGGGTGAATTACAATAATGTATACATACATATTATATATATAACGTGTCTTTCTGTTTTGGTTTAAAATTAAATAGTACCTTTTTTTTTTCTTTCTCTCTTTAAAAGAAAAGAAATGACTGTCTCTGTAGTGTAGTGAATGAATGAATGACTGTCTGGCTGACTTAACAGAGAGAGAGAGAGAGATGCTGATTAAAGTTTTACAAAGTTTAAAACCAGTATTACAACAATAAAAAAAAGTTCCCAAAAGTTTAAATTAAATGGAAAATCTGCTGGCTGCAACTTTCAAATTGTACCTAATTCTTTCAATTGTGGGAAGGGGAAGGAGAAGGAGAAGGAGAAGGAGGGAAATAGAAATAGAAATAGATCAATTCCATTACCGACGGAATTATCTTTCATAATTGTTTGTTTTTTATTTTAAAGTTGAGTTTATGGATTCAATTGACATTTACCGTAACATATACCCATCCATCTTATTACTGTGTCCATGTAACTATGGAACCGTTCAACTGTACCATATGGTAAATATTCTGAATTACCAATGTTCCGAAACCATTTAATCCATCAACCGAGAATAAATTCAAAATTCTTCAAAATTCATTTCATTGGACTGAATATATATATATATATATATATATATATATAAATTTTATGAGAATGTTACAAAACACATTGTTCAATAAATTAAGGGTTAGTAGAGAGGAGAGGCAAACAAGGGAACAAAAGAGAAAGAAGAGAGTTTAATTGAATGTTTTCTTTTCTCTTTTGTTTAAACTTTTTATCAATACGATCGATTATCCTTTATTCAACCTTTTGTTCTTCTCTAAAATTTAAGGGATTTTTGTTATTTTTGAAACACACACACACACATACACAATGGTGTTTATGTTCTATTTAGCATAGATGGTGTCCTTTGCTAACACTAAATATGATATGATATGATTTGATATAATGTGACATCAAAATAAGAGTCAAAAAAACAAAAAAAAAAAAAAACACACACTGTGTACCACAGAGATTTTTTTGATTTGATTATGGATTAATTAATATCACCGTTGTATATCTTTTATATGTGTTGTTATTGTAATTGTAATTGTAATTGTAGTAGTGGTAGTGGTAGTGATGAGGGGTAACATACTCCTCTTATTTTCACCGTTTATGTTATTATTAATTAATTAATTAATTAATTAATTTATAACACATAATTGGCTCATTGGCTCATGAGAGGCTAATCCCCGTTGTTAACTAGTTGAAAAAAAAAAACTAATTATGGATAACACTATCAAATTTTTAATTCTACACTTAATATTAAAAACTCATACAAACATTCAATTAAAATTACTACTAAACCATGTGGAATATGTATATAAAAAATCCCGTGATTTTTTTGTTAATTAACACAATGATACTATTTTACCAAGAAACTAAACTAGAAAGAATGTATTTGTTCAAGGACGAAAAAAAAGAAAACCAAGAAGAACAACCATAAAATAGTCAGTTATAAATGAATGATCTTATAACCCATGTGGTCAACCACAAATCAGCCCGCTGGTTCAAATTAACCTGACCACTAATATTTACCGGGTTCAAAAAAAAAAAAAAGAATTTAACATTTAAAGATTAAAGGACAAAAAGTTTAAAAACCCATCCAACATTTTGGCAATGAGGCTTATGCGATGTTTACGTCCTTTAAAATAATATGAAAAACTCATGCCGCAAAAGCCGTTCAGTCGGGTTAAACGTTAAAACAAAAGTGACGTGAAGATTGTGTAAGTGTAAGTATCAGATATATACGCATACGGATTTTGATCGAGACAGTAGAACAAGCCCTATATTTTTTAAATGGAATACTCTAGAACTTCCGATTGGTTAAAAGACCTGTCAATGGGTGGGGTTTTTTTGTAAAATCT
Organism: Ambrosiozyma pseudovanderkliftii; assembly: GCA_003707895.3. Lineage (NCBI taxonomy): Eukaryota > Fungi > Ascomycota > Pichiomycetes > Pichiales > Pichiaceae > Ambrosiozyma > Ambrosiozyma pseudovanderkliftii. Next base: position 136,278 of record PPLW03000039.1, read on the forward strand.
AATCTTACATGTAAGCTGGGAAGGAAATGTACATTTACATTTACATGGCCTGAATATATCATGACTTGCATATGAATCGTATGTTTTATTTGAATTTAAATAAAAGTTCTAGAGTTTTCTATGGATGATTATGAGAGTTTGCATAAAGTTACGAAAATCTATAGTAGATCTAGATAAAACGATAGTTAGATAGTTAGATAGATAAATTCATAAATACGTACAATTAAAAGTATGTTTTATTGTACTAAATGACAATTACAATTGATCTTTGCTTGATCTTAGTCTAAAGACTAAGTCTAAGTATAAGTGTAAGTCTCAATAGCTGATCATTAATACCAGTGGTACACATCGTTATTGGTGGATTAGTTAATTCCATGGTTCTATTGTCATTAGTAGAACAAATGGAAAAGCGAATAACAGACAATCAATTTTCTTTGCAAACAAAAGAAATTATACTAAATGGAACAAACGATTCAATTTGTCTTTCTCTCTCATAGTTGACATGTATATGTTAAAAATGGGTTTCATACAATTCCATTAATGCAACCCCTTGAAGATAGATTTAAAGTGTATATACAAAATTTTACACTTAAATAAAGAAAGTTATCTTCTGTTACACTTTATTGTATGCTATTTTCGAGAGAAGTTTCAAATATAAAGACAAAATAACAAATTTGAAAGGCGATCCGGGGAAATTATACCATAGATAACGCCAATGCCTAATGATCTATGATAAACTACTATATTCTATGTATCTCTAAATGTATGTTCTTTACCTCCCACCATCATCCGAAGTAGTAGTATGCAACCGTTAAAAGTTAAAGGAAAAAAAAAGTTAAAAAGATATATAAAAGGTATACTAACATAGGTTTAGGTTTTGTATATTTATTATTCCCTTGTTCCTTACAAGAATGTAGTATAGTAATTATATATATATGCAATGCGATATATACAGTTTATTTTATTGTGTATAAATTATTCACACATTTAAAACATATGATTTTTACACAATAGACATATACATACGATGCAAGAAATAAAACAAAAAAAAAAAATAAATAAAAAAATAAAATAAAAAAGAAGATAAAACGCTAAGGGGTTGAATTGTGTATAAAACGGGCAAAAAAAAAAGTCCGAAAAAAAAATTAAAAAAAATTAAAAAAAATTAAAAAAAATCGTTTCCGGTAACTTTTCGGTATTAAAAATGTATCGGCTTAATATATGTATAAATGTATTTGTATACACATTTATTTGAATTTATCAATTGATTTTTATTTTATTTTATTTCTTTATCACCAAAACCAAAGAAAAAAAAAAGGTTTGGTGTATGAATATGTCTATATAAGTAAATTTTATTGTTTTAAAATCAAAACAATGAAAAAAGGTATCATACAATGGTACAAATGATACAAATGGTACAATTATTTGATGAATCGATATTAACCTTAAAACAAATATTTTAGGTGATGATGGTATTGAAAAAGACTCTCTCCAGTCCAGTCCAGTCCAGTCCAGTCCAGCCTAAAACAAAAAAAAAAATTTAATGCGTCGATTTTACAAATGTATGTGAGAGGTCGATTGGTCGAAATGGGACGATTTCTTTTGAAACAAAAGAGAGACGAGACGATTTATTTTCCTAGAACATACATCTATGTATAAAATAAACATAAACCCTACATAATCGGTATTAAATCTATTCTTAGCAGTAAAAACCCTTTTTTATTCACACATTTCAAGGAACACTTTACATATAACAATAATGACAATAATAACACATCAATAGGGTTAAACTCCAAGAGGAGAATAGAAGAAAATTTTGTCGAAGAATTCGAAATGTAAAAAAAATTGAAATGAAAACAAATCAAAAACAAATAACCGTTTTCATGAGAATGATACATTAAATACATTTCAATGATACATTTTGGTTAATTGAATGGATCAAACATACACACACACAAGGCAATGAATGGTAAATGTAGCATTATAAAAGTTATATATAAGGAAAAGGAAAAGTAAACCGCGATAGCAACCGCGATAGCAACCGCGACGGCGACGGCGACGATCAACCACGAACCACGACCACGACGAAAAAAAACTTTTTTTTTCTCGTCTTTTCTTCTCCGTCTTGTTTGTTTGCTATTTGTTTACTTTTTGACTTTTTCATTTAATAAATAAAATAAATAAATAATTAAATTTTATTTGTTTACATTTTAATTCATATTTGTTTACATTTCTTGAATATTTTCAATAAAAGCTAAACGAAATTTTCATAAATATCGATAACTCCTATAATTTTATGGGAAATCAAAGGAAATCAAAGGAAAGGAACGAAAAGAAAAGAAAAAAAATTCAAGGAGACAAAGTGAAAATTGTATGTATGTATGTATGTATGTAGTATATGGAGGAAGAGAAGATCATATAATCAATATAGATAGATTATACAAGTACAATATCTATCAATTTTTAATTATTGTAATTCAACAATCCATTGTAATGATATATTTAACATATTCATGTATATATTTTTATTTATATATATAATTGAACAGGTAAAGAAACAAAGAGACAAAACAAAGTACATGCAATATGTCAATGCTTTTGTTTTTTTTTTAAAAAAACAAAACAAATACAATTACACAATATGGCTGGGAGTAAAAAGTGAAGATCAATTCAATTAAAAGAGAACAAGACGTAAAATAATAAGTAACAAAAAAAAAACAGGACAAAAAAATCGATTGCTATTACTGTTTTAGTCAAATTAGTATTGTTTTTGATATTTATGGTATTGGTCTTATGCCATTTTACACAATTAAATTGTATTAAAAATTAAATAAACTCTTGTCATAGAATAAATCTCAATTATATACCATATACCATTTCCTCCCCCCCTTCCCCTCCACTCTCTCTCTCTCTCTCTCTCCAACCATGGTGTGTTTTTGTCTATATCTCATTAGTATCATATTAGAACAAGAAACAAAACAAGTTTTACTATATTATATAGTATAGTTAAAGTAAGATTGCTAAAACAAGACAAAAAAAAGCCGCAGAGCAAACTAAAAACTAAAACAGAAGAAGCAAGCAAACAAACAAACAAACAAACAAAAGAACAAAAGGAAAGAAAGAACAAAAAAAAAAGAAATGATTTTCCCACCGGGGGAGGGGGTGAGATAGAGAGGGAACGAATACTGCCTGGGCTGGGCTGGTGTGAGGCCTGTCATGGCCTGGCCTGGCCTGGCCTAGCCTCTGTTTGGTTGGTTACATAAACCGAGCGCGATACGAAGTAGCACCCGCCAAGGCGTATCATAATCGTATCGTGTCCCGTGAGACGAAGGAGTATATGTGAGAGCACCTGGAATCAAATAATATTCAAAGCCAGTTTGAAATTTGATTTAAGGTAACATACATGTAAATGGAGTACAGTTATAGTATATATTAAATTGATAGAAAACACTAGAATAACGAAATAAATTAATAATCTTTTTTTACATGTATATATACAATTTAAATTGGAACAGGGGAAAGGTTGGGTAAAGACACTATAGGTCAAAGGTCAAAGGACAAAGGACAAAGGACAAAGGTCAAAGGTCAAAGGTCAAAGGACAAAGGACAAGACAAAATTTTTACATGACATCTCGGGAATTGTCTCATTGCCGAATTTACTTGATATATATAATTTGATTAAATTTTGATTTGAGTCATTGATTGATTATGTTATAAATTAGTTATTTAGTTAATTGGTAGTGAGTGTTCTTTGTTCTTATTCTTTGTTCTTTTGTTCTTTATATTTATTGTATGGATTACTTCGTTCATATGTATATATATATTTAGTATAGTATGGTATAGTATCATTTCACCTGCTCTTTGCTCTATGTTCTAACTTGTTCTATGATGTTGCAATTCATTCTATCTCTTTCTCTTTCTCTCTGTTATTATCCTTCTTCCCTTTCCAATGTTTGTAAAAATTGTGTGTTGTTGTTGTTGTTGTTGTTGTTGTTGTTGTTGTTGTTATTTTTGTTCATTTGTTTATTTGTTTATTTAAGAAAACTAAAAATGGATTACTTAATTGAGTAAGTAAAAATTGATAAAATAATATTAAATTTTTAAAGTTATTATTATGTAAACGTAATTGTAAACGTAATTAATTACAAGAGAGAGAGAGAGAGGGACAGAGTCTGGCTGGCTGGCATGCCAGCTGGGCTGGGACCACAGCAGGCATAGTTTACATGCATACAGCG
>PPLW03000040.1:0-138534 GCA_003707895.3 Ambrosiozyma pseudovanderkliftii
ATAAATAATACTAAAGTATTATTACTACTTCTATGTTCAACAATTATCTTGCTTCCTTTGACCTACAAACTTTTAAGATGCCTCCTACCCTTCCTTTCTTTTTCTTGTATGTTATAACCTCTTTTATTTTGGCTTTGTTCACCAGTTTCATATCAAAACTCAAATACTAACACTTTACTAAAACTATTGTTTTCCTTGTTGGACTACATATTTGGTTCAGATTTGGTTTAAACACCAAATTTTCTAAAAACTGAAGGATAGTAACTTTGACTTAATCCACACATTTTTCTACAAAGTTATGAACAGGAGAACAAAGAAAATTTGACCCACAACAACAGCAACGATTCAAGGAAATTTACAAGGGAAATTTGGCCTACAATAGCAGAACACAAAGGACAATCGATTCTTGGACTACCACCAAGGTCGATCACATCAAGGGACCATCGATGCTTGGACTATCACCAAGGTCGATCGACCCTTCAATTGGACTACATCGATGGACTATCAATGGACTATCAATGGACTATAACATCAAGGGACCATCGATGCTTGGACTATCACCAAGGTCGATCGACCCTTCAATTGGAATACATCAATGGACTATGGAATCTCAATGGACTAACACTGGACTATCAATGGACTATCAATGGACTATCAATGGACTACCACAGGTGCTTGATTATCATTCGACTATCTTGAGATGGATTGATTGACCCGAGTCTCAGCTGGAATCCCCCCTTCTCGTTGGAACCCAGGTCAGTTTACCTGTCAATAGGGATACTATAGGTGCTTAACTATCATTCGACTATCTTGAGATGGGTTGATTGATCCGAGTCTCAGCTGGACTAACCCACCAGTTGGAACAGAGGTCATTTGATTTGTCAATAGGGATCACTGGTGCTACGATATCCTTGCTGTTAGTACCCATTTTAATTCCATAACCATTGCACCGTACATCAATAGACTTATTATCAAACAATGTTCAGTTACTCCAGAAAAATCAATCTATTTTAAACCAAACTCCTACTCATGCTGAACCCAGGTCTTGTCAATCTATGTTGAACCCAGGTCTTACCAATCTATGTTGAACTCATGCTGAACCCAGGTCTTGTCAATCTATGTTGAACCCAGGTATTGTCAATCTATGTTGAACTCATGTTATAACCCAGGTCTTGTCAATGTATGTTGAACTCATGTTATAACCCAGGTCTTGTCAATGTATGTTGAACCCAGGTCTTATCAATCCATGCTGAACTCATGCTGAACCCAGGTCTTGTCAATCTATGTTGAACCCAGGTATTGTCAATCCATGTTGAACCCAGGTCTTACCAATCTATGTTGAACTCATGCTGAACCCAGGTCTTGTCAATCTATGTTGAACCCAGGTCTTTTCAATCTATGTTGAACTCATGTTATAACCCAGGTCTTGCTGAACCCAGGTCTTTTCAATCTATGTTGAACCCAGGTCTTATCAATCTATGTTGAACTCATGCTGAACCCAGGTCTTGTCAATCTATGTTGAACCCAGGTGTTTTCAATCTATGTTGAACTCATGTTATAACCCAGGTCTTGTCAATGTATGTTGAACCCAGGTCTTATCAATCCATGCTGAATACAGGTCTTTTCAATCCATGCTGAACTGAGGTCGTTCCACTCAATGCTGAACCAAGGTCTTGTCAATCTATGTTGAACTCATGCTATAACCCAGGTCTTGTCAAACCATATTGAACCCAGGTCTTATCACTGAATGTTGAAAACATGCTAAATCCCGCTCTGTTTGTTGAGTTCTCATGGTTAACTAATGTCTATGCTGAATTTCGGTCTGTTGGTTGAAGTTTCATGGTGAGTCCAGGTGTATGTTAAATCAAGGTCTGTTTTGTTTTTTAATTTGCATGATGATTCCAGGTCTAGTATCGTTAACCCAACTCTGTTTCATAATTTGTATCGTGAAGCTGGGACTTTTGTTGTTTATACGAATGTTTCGTTTCACACATATGAATTGATTATTCATTTTTTAATATTGGTCCAATGATTTTGCTAATGAAATTGTGTATCTTGTTTGTATTTTATATGTAACCCAGGTTAATTAAGATGAATATGAATATGTGTATATGATTATATATGGTTAAATATTACTTACTATATTTACATTGTAAGACAAATAATATGGATCCAAAAAATGAAAAGATACGCGTCGACGCGTCGGAGCCGGATTCAAAGCTATGGGCCTCTTGAATTTTGAAATTGAATTTAAAAATGGAAAGAAAAAGACAAAGAAAAATACAAAAAAGCTACACTTTTGTTACAGATTTGCTATTTGTTTGATTTCCTTTGCAGATAAACATCAACAGAATGTACATTTAGTTATTACACTCATCTAGATAAACACTATTTATTGTTTTTAACTGTGTTAGAAGGGAGGGACAGGTGATGCATTTTGAATAACAAAGACAAAAGACCAAAAAACGAAATACAAAGGTTTTTTTTTCTTTTTTTTACAAATCTACCTGTATTATCACATTGTAATAGTGTTTCTATATTATATATAGTATATATTGTAATCAAGTAATGCAAATTATATGTAAATACGATATTTCACATAACTATTCTTGAATGTAAGTAAAATCTGAGAATGTCCCCCATCCACTTTATATATATATGACATATTAATGTAGTATAGATAGAAGAGGAAGGGCAAATAGGATGTAAAAAATAAAAGTAAAACATGTGAAACAGATTATAGTAACGACAATTCAACTAAAATGCCAGCTTTTGAAACAGTTACAAAGAAAAAAAAAACAAAGGATAAAACAAACAAAAAAAAACAAAAAAAAAACGAAAGAGATCGAGAACAGAAAGGTTTGATATGGTTAATCAGTATACATACAAAAAAAAAGTCAATAATAGTAATAGTTATGATAGGTAATAATTATAAAGAGTAGAGAAAAAGGACAAAGGTAGATGAAGAAAATAAAGACACAAACAAGTTAGAAGGAAGAAAATAAAAATTCAAGTATATAATTTTTTTCATTAAGCATTAGTATTAGTAACAACCAATTTAGCCAAATGTTGGAAGAAGGTTCTCAAACTAACATCTTCAGTATGGACAACAGTACCAGCATCACCAGCAGCATCAGCAACGTAACCACCCATGGCACCACCGACACCGACACCCATGTCATTGGCATCGTTTTCAGATGGGTTTAATTTAGAGTACAAGAATCTAGCTTGAGACTTACCCTCGTCACAGGTAACGTATCTTGGCAATGGGAATCTATCTGCAATCAATGAAGCAGCCTCTTCTTGAGATTTTTCAATCATCTCGTAAACACCTGGGTAATCTTCTCTTGAGTAGTTCTTATCTCTCCAATCAGCAGCAATGTGACCGAAATAAATAACAGTAAAGAAGAAGGCATCCAACAACAGAACCGCATCAGCCTTCAATGAAGCAGAATCCAACAACACTGCTTCAGGATCAGAACCATCAGCCATGAATCTCACCAAAGTTGGTTGGATCATCACCAATGTATCTCTGACGTCTGTTCTTAACAATGTGTGATGGTAGAAGGCAGTTTCGTCAGGAGAACAGTTAAACACTTGTAAGAATTGGGATCTTCTCAAGTGGTACACAAATTGTGGCAACAAGGAGAATTTACTTGACAATCTGAAAGAATGTGGGTCATTCTTGGAATAATCACCAAACACAGTACACATCTTAACCAATGACTTATCGATCCATCTCAACAAGTCAGAGTATTCACCATCATGTTCCAATTTGTGGACAATCAATCTAGCGTACAAGACAACAGCAGCTTCCTGATCAAAGGTGGTAGCCAAATCGGTGGCATTTGATGTCAATCTACTCAATGTAGTGACCCTCACTCTCACAGAACCATTATTGTGTCTATATGAGGTTTGGAATTGTATGTGCACTTCTTGACCGACAGAGTTTCTTTGGTCAGCGGTGGCTGCAGTTTGCATGTCAAAGAACACACCATACGTGTGTCTCGGAGACAATGCGCACATTCTCCATTTGTTAGTGAAACCATGACCAACTTCAATGTCGGCAACGTTCTCACCTTCTTTCTTTTCAGAGGCAGCTTGACCAACAACACCAGCAACCTTTAATCTAGGAGACGTAAACACTTCCAATTCACCAGCGGAATAATCGAAAGGATAACCTTCATCATCCTTGTTGAAACAAGCCAAGAAAGAGTTTTTAAAGATTGCAGTCTGGAAGGAATCTGTAACGACCATAATACCACCGGTTTGATTACTTAATGATCTCATTTCGTATATACCAGTTTGATCGTAACAACCAGCAAATATGTCAACACTGAATATACTGTTTGACGCAGAGTCAAAGAATTTATCCTTATTATCCTTGTTGACACCAGTAGCCTTAACGGTTAATTTCTTGTAGAAATTGACAGCCTTCTTGTAGTGTTTAGCAGAGCCCTTATCGATATCACTGTGAGATCTAATTGGTTCCTTCAATTCAGTGGACACAATGGTACCTGGACCGTATGTACATGGACCACCAGCGAAAAGAGTAACCTTGGCTGCAGATTGAGCGTATGAACCTTCCACTAAGCAAGACGCAATACTCAATGCAGAACCTGTAACTCTAAGTGCTCTACGTCCAGGTTCGACATTCCATCTTGACACTTCCAAAGAGTCGATCGTCCTGATAATTAAGTCCTCAGCAGATGAATCACTCAATGGTAACAAGAATCTGTTAATGGTTCCACCAGTTTCAAATTGTTTGGCCCAGTCCTTGGAACCGTTACCATAGATGCCTAATTGCTTTTGCACTCCAACTGATTCAAATTCCTTGTTACCCTTAAACACGTATTTCTTGAAACACGATTCAAATTTTAATTCATGCACATTAACGACAGAGTCAAATGTAATCAATCCAAAAAGAGACCCTGGAGGGTGGTAAGGTAACGATGTGATCAATGTATCTTTCAATGCTTGTAAATCTTCTGGTTCTTGACATAAATCTATGACGTAAATGAAAGCCTGTGGAGGAGGTGGAGCTCTAGCCAAGACGTATTCAATTGTAGACGCCTGTGGGGTCAGTTCAATTGGAAGATTGTCAGGGGAGATGTTTTGATAATGAGCTGGTAATTGAGATCTAGTACCACAACAGACACACGACCAAGTCTTGGATCCCAAATCGATCTGGGAAAAGACATTTAAGATAGCTCTACACTTTCTACACAAGACTGGTTCATAATCAGCTATTGGTAGATCTTCCCTGGCAAGAAGAGGAGTGTACAAGCAACCAACTGGAGTGGACATGTTTTCAGCTTCTTGTCTAGTCACTGGGAACGCATTCCAATTGAAACGAACACCATCAATGTCTTCAATTTCGTAAATATCAGCCATTGTATATGTGTATTAGAGTTGTCTATTATATATATATATTAATTGATTATTAATTCGTATCACGGTATTAAAAAGGGAGGGAAATTCGTTGTTAATAAATATAATTCTCTGGCCTATTGTTGTTTGTTGTTGTTTTTCCCCAATTAATAAAAGGTAAGATGGATAAACGATAAAACTTCTATGTTTTTTTGTATATGAAAATGATTAATATAACTATTTGATTTATTCAATTATGTAATACAGTTCTTTCTAGTTGTTTTTTCTTCTTTTTTGAATGCAAATAATGAATGATAACAATTAAAAAAAAACACCAAAATGAAATGATATAATATAATATGATATAAATTGATAATTAAAGAAGTGGAGATGATAAAAGGGTAGATAGAAAATGGAGATGATAGAAATGGGAAGATGATTTGGGATGGATTGAATATAGATATAAACTCTGATATGTGGTGTAAACAGTAACAGTTAAACGTTGAATGAATGGTAATCAAAAGGGCATGCTTATTATTCAATGGTTTTGTTATTGACAGATCACTCACTCACTTTCACATTTTTCGTATTAAAAATTCCAAAACGACGCTCCTCCCATTCAACGAAAAAAAAAACCCACACACACACACACACACTCATAGATAAACAAAGCGCGTCCAAAAAAATTCTTTTGCGTCGATCGACTCAGGTCAGGGTAAGTGTTTTCATCGTCACGTGAACAAAGGCAAAGTACAAGTTCTACATAGAAATACAAGTTCCAACCTTACAATAGTAAATTCCATTAACACTATAAAGAAAAGACGCTCATAAATAAAAACAGTAAACATTAAAACAAGAAAGGGTCATTAAACCAATTTAGTTGTAGAAGAACAAATAGAAAAGCAAAAGCAACGTAGAGAAACGAAAGAAAAGAAAAGAAAAGATAAGAAAGGATAAGAAAGGATAAGAAAAGAGTGATATGAATGATATCCCACGATGCCATTAAATCATTAATTAAAGTTATTTCAATCCCTTAAGGAATTGGTTAACAGCATCAGTGGATTTCAGATCGACTTTTTTCATGTCCGACTTTATCAGGGCGTCCTTCAACAACTTACCAACATCGGAACCATCGACAACAACACCCTTTTCACTACATTTAGCCTTTTGTTTCAATTCAGAACACAAACCATCGATATCTAATTCAGAGAATCTTGGATGGTTGGTGATTCTCTCCCAAATTTGAGAACACTTCATCATATTCACCGATGTGTCCGGAACTGTTTCATTCAAGTCATCATTGTCAACGATTCCTGGAGATGGTTGTGGAATGATATCACCGTTCAAAATGTTCAAGTTATCAGCAGTTAATTGATTATTACTGGTGGTATCATTGTTATTGCAGCCAGCGCTGTTGAAATACGTTGAGAAAGGATCATCCTTCGATTCTTCAGTGACTAACGATGCTAATGGATCAACATCGGGTTGTTCATCACGGAAGAAATCGTCATCAGTGTTGTTGTTGTTCAGCAAGACACTATTTGGAGTGAATGCATCATTGTCAGTGTTAAACACCAAAGATGTATCGAATGGAGCACTGTCAAGTAAAAAGGGTATATCGTTTGTAGTGTTGTTGGCACCGTTCCGTTGCACTTGCTCTAATTCACCAGATGGTGCATTCAATGCATTTGTGTTCACATTATGGCTATCAATGAATGCTTGAAATGGGGAATCTGAAGATGGAATCGATAGCAAGTTATCACCAGTGGCGGTGGCGGTGTTGGTGGTGCTAGCGAGAGTTGGTGCATAGTTTGTCACAGAACCAGCAGTTGAACTGACGGCACCTTTAAATGCACTATCTCTTCTTTCCTTTGGAATTGGACAAGCCTTGGAACCACACACAGTACTTAATTGTTCACAGAATTCAGACACACCCTCGGTGAACTCACCATCTTTCAAATTCGATTGGTTGATATCTAACGGAGATCCAGTGGATGGATTGGATTTTGCAGTCCATAAATCGTCAGTTGTAGCTGATTGGTTTGTGTTGATACCCCAAGGTGATGGAAATTGAAATAAGTTAGGAGTGGTTTTGTCTGTAGAGTTGGTGTTCTGTAAGGAGATCGACGATGCCATTCTCATCTTATCAAGTCCCACGGACGATGACATACTAGATGCTGGACTTTGTGTTGGGGCGTTGGACACCGGTGATGAATTAGACGAACATGTAGACTTATCAGACACTAACTGAGAATTTTTTATGTCCCTTGAATTCGTATTGGTGTTAACGGATGGCATGTTCAATGGAACGCCACCCTTATATTTCGATAACTCCTTCATCAATGTCTCTACTTGCACTCTTAACAATTCAGTTTCATTGGTGATTTGTAACTTTTCATTCTCCAATATCTCTACTTGCATCTCCAGTTCCTTCATCTTTCTCTCCTTTCTCTCTCTGAACGCTCTTTGAGCAGCTCTGTTCTGAGCGGTTCTCTTATTCTTTGGTTCAGTTTGTAACGGCTTACGGCCTGGCTTCGTGGTTGACCCAATAGATGCTGTGACACTATCTGCAGTACTCATAATTGATATATATTGGATTGTGTTAAAGTGTTCTCGTATTATCTATATATCAGATTGGCTTCAAAACAATAATTCAAACCAACATAGAAAAAGAGAGATGGTGATGCCCGTTACTATATACATATACTATCCACTATAATTAATTACTAATCAATTTAAGTGGGCAAGAAGCCTGGAGAAGGAAAAAGAAAAAAAAAAGAAATTACCAGAAACAATTTGTCAGTCATAGACTACTAGTCGATCGACGCGAAAGAAAACAAGGTACGATCTTGAGAAATCTCTTGTGTTTTAATAATGACTTGATGTTGTCTATATTCGATTTTCTTTGTTTAACAAAACAATGGATATGATAGGATATGACAGGATATGAATGAATGTATTATAAAATTAGTATCTGGTTTCTACTTTATTTTAATTATGGTGGTAATTTCTGTCAGGATCGATCGTAACTTGGTTGGTTTACGCTATAAAGTGTATAAATAAACAAAAAATAAAACAAGAGAAAAAAAGGCCCAATTTCAATCAATAATCCAGAGGAAAAGTTCATGATTACCATGAACCCCCCATCTAATCTTCAAGTATTTACACATTATATATATTTTTCTATTTTTTGTAAATTTTATTAAATCAATTTGTACGCAAAAGGTTTTGTACACATTAATATTCATATAAAAAGGATAAAAAAACTTTCGAATAAAACAAAGACAAACTAAAAAACGTAAAGATCCCATATATCTTAGTATACAGTCTAGCTAAACACCAAGTGGATCCAATCTTGAACAGTAAAATAAGTTAAAGAAAAAGAAAAAGAACAAAAACAACGAAACAGGCAATGACCAAACATGTAGTCAGTGGTCAGTGGTCAGTGGTCAATATTCCAGTAGTAGTCTAGTAACCTTCCAAGTCTTGCTCCCTTCTCAAATCGTAAACCTTCAAGGTTTCTTCAGCGGCCTTGACACCAGATAAAACCATAGCACCAAAGGTTGGGCCCATTCTGTTATGGGAATCACATTCACTCAATTCCATACCAGCACAGACTAAACCTGGGAACACCTCTCTGGTGTTGGTGACAATGGCGTCTTCGGCTCTGTTCATGTCCAAACAACCCATGGCGTTTCTCTTCAACAAGTTCAAGGAAGCCAATCTCTTAACACAGAATGCACCCATTGGACCATCATGACCAGTACATGAGACAATGACCTTGGCATTGATGGTGTTTGGGTCCATACAGGATTGGTCATCGTGGTGCATGGAGACTAAAGTCCAGTTAGTGACAACACCAGCGATTCTAGTTTCGCCTTGTTCGTTCTTTCTAGTGATCAAATCTTCAACACATGTAGCATTGAATAACTTGACATTTGGCAAGGCTAAAACTTTGGAACACAAAGTGGTGATGAACAAGGCAGCATGCTTGACAACAATAAAGTTTCCCTCATCTTCGTACTCTAAACCCAACTCCTCGATGAACTTATCTGCTGGCTTTCTTAAAACCATAGCAGAGAACAATTGTCCACCTAAGAAACAACCACCACCAACAGCGACGTTGGATTCGATGATAGCAATCTTCAAGTCCGGTCTAGCCTTTGCTAAAACGTAAGCACATGATAAACCTGCAGAACCAGCACCAACGATGACAATATCGGATTCGGCGTATTTGTCCAAGTCAGCGAAGTATCTCTTGGTCATAGCTCTAGACACCTGAGATTCACGGATTGGAGCAAACTTGAAGGTATCCCATTCAAAAACAGCTGGAGTGGCCTTTGAAACAGGAGAATCCTTGTTTACAACATTGAAGCTGTTCTTCAAGGTGACTTGAGGAGCAGAGGTTTTGGTTTGGGTTTCGGTAACAGTGGATGTGACAGCAATTGGGGCCCTTTAATTAATTGATCCAACAACATTTATACTTGTTGGTGGACGATATGTTAGTATTATTCTGATTTCGAATTGAGGACAAAACGGCCCCTAATGTCTGGTTGTTCCAACTACATTAACACATCAACATCAACATATCAACACAACCTAATTGAACAGCGGAAAGACGACTCGGAAGCACTAATAAAACATATCAATGTTTCACCTTCGCTTATTGTCTATTCCTATAAATACCAATGCCATTAATAAGCATAAATTCTCTCAAGATTAAGAGTTGTTTATGGCCCGATGCAAAACAGGTACCATGAGACGAGAAGAGTAAGCACACATGTATTACTGAGCCGAATCGACGGTATACACACATGAATTACTTTCGTAACAATATCTCAATCAGGAATATGTTAATAGTTTATATGTGACTGTTGGTCCAACATATCATTAGAGACCATAATAGGCCACAAATCTAAAATAGTTATGCATTTTCTTTCCGCTAGCATGATCTAGTTCAAGTTCTACCGTATACTCTCAGCCCATACAGATAACAGAACAAAGCTCTGTTAAAAGTAGGGCACCGGTAATGCATTTAAATAATAAAACTTGTTTGGAATCCAAGAAACAAAACAAGTAGTTAGTAAGAAAAGGAATAGGGTAACAATTGGTTACATTGTTGACCCCATGGAAGAATATATTAGAAAATAAGGATCGAAAAAGGCATAGCTATGTTATATTTGTAAAATAATTAAAATAATTAAAGTAGAAGAGTTAAACTCACATTTTTGATTAACTATGTTTTATGATAAGAGTTAGTCGTTCTTTTGAAAAAAAAAACTACAAGGATATGAAATGGGAAGAAAAGAAGAAAGAAGTAGAAATCGGTATACAAAAATTTAAAAAAGACACAATTTACAAAATAAGAGGGGATGCGTTCCTTTAAATAATCACCAGATGACTTCTTTCAAATAAAAACGAAAGTATTTCTGAAAACAACTGAAAGGCTAAAAGCAACATCATCCATTAATTGGAAAGAAGCAAACCAACCAGTTATAGGCAATTCAACGAACATGTCCTAACAGTTTAGTGTGTTGCCCAATAGTGAAAACCGCACAGCACCTATTGTTCTCAGATTATTGACACACATAAGAGAGAGAGTTCCCGGGCCCGATGACAGGAGTCAGTTGGGGGAAAGGAGGTCCGTTAGCTTGACGCTCGGAGTGATCTGTCCCCACTCTCACCAATGAGGTATAATGCATTACGTAATCGGATTTCACTATTTAAGAGTAATCTATTAGTATTAATACAAAAGAGAAAGAGGAAATGTGGGTATTACAACAAAAATTAAAGTAGTTCATTATCCTTTAAACCATTCAGACACTGTTAGCTATCAATGACTGTTGATGATGCTGTTGTTGGTATCTGATCGGGTGTTTAGGGGATCCTAAGATAAAGCGGTAAATTGTACTCAGCAACCCATAAATTCTTGAACTGATACCTAACGATGGTGATGGGTTCGATTGATTATTGATCAATTCGTCAATCCTTATACTGTTATAGTTACCGATACCATCGAATAAACTGAATTTCTTAGCAATGACAACTAATAATAATATCACTAGAGAATCAACAATTGACTGGCTTAACACTTGTTTAGCAGCCTTGTAAATTCGTATTAGCAGCAGCACAGTTAACTGTTTGATTTTCAATAATAGTCTTATAATGTGACTCTTGCTTCTGGGGGTTTTATCGTGGTTCTTTTTACCGACGTCATTGGTAGAATTAGTGTCAATGGTGTTGTTTATAGATGAGTTATTGTTCCCACTTGCAATTGATTTAATATTAGCCAATTCATAGCTGAGTTTATTAAGGGTTTGATTTATATCATTCTGCCATTTCATAAATGATATATTCTTTGTAGTGTTCTGTGTCTGTGTATTCGTATCTGAAACAACTGTATTAGAACTAGTGGAACGGTATTTCCCTTCGAATGATAAAGGATCTACTTGACTCTTATCTATTGGTTGTTGTTGTTGTTGTTGTTGTACTGGCTGTACTTGTGATTGACCGTTGAAGATATTTGCAGATGACATTCTTGATGCTGGTCTTAGTAAGTTTGTGTTTGATCCACTGGACGATGTTAATCTGTACAACGACAGTGCAGGGGAATGTGATCTGCTAATAGACCGTCCATGTACAACAGGATCATTTGCATTAACTTGAATGTCCTTCACTTGATTCCACATGTATTCTAATTCACTTAAAAGGTCTTGTGCTTCAACGGAATCACTTGAATAAGATGCGATAACATCGATGAGAAATTGAATGTACAACTTCTTAGCTTCTGTTTTAGACAATCCTTCTTGTTGCTTCCATGCATCCCATTTCCGTTTTGCCGCTTCATCTTCAAGTTTGTCACCTGTAGCCAATGGCATTAACCCTTCTGCATCACCCTCTGTTGCTTGCTTGTACAGACCGTACAGTTTCACTCTAACATGTAATGGAGGTCTCGAGAGATTGTTTCTTGATGTAATCGTTGATAATGTCTTGATAGTAGATATAGCTTTCACAAAAACTCTATCAATGGCATCAGACATTGTTATTGTTAACTATAGAGTTTATATATTCAAGTAAAGAAAATGGATATCGTTGGGGGACGGGGCGGAACAAAAAAGATCTATGTCCCTTTATTTATTTATTTACTTATTTTTTTGATTTCAGTTTTGTTTACTTTTTTGATCTTTCCTCCACAAAAATCAACTTATCAGACGCAGAAAAGAAAGTGCGCCAGAGATTCGTGTATGGTGCAAGGATGTATACTTTGTTCAATTCAACTATTTGACAATATATATTATATATATATCTACAATACAATTTAATTTATGTAATTCAAGCAACCATTCAAAAATTCCTCTTTCGTTGACTGGCCAAGTTTTGCCCAACAAAAGAAAGGTGCTCCATTGCCGCTCCAATACTGCAGCATTGTCGTAACAAAAGGCCAAGATTAATACAGTTACATTACAAAATTACAGCTACATTTGCATTAATGACAACAGATGAAATCAATATAGAAACAGATGAAATCAACTTCCAACAATCATTAACTGAACAAGCAATTGACCAAATCTAAGGGCTTCAAAATGAATAGACTTTAAATAAAAAAATGTATGATGTTGAAAAGGACCAATGTAACCATAGACCAATCACAATTTCCCATATAATTGTTAGAAATAATTTAAAAGAAAGCTCCTGAAACCGAAGAATCAGTACTGTCTCTAAAAAATCAAACCATCAAATAATATAGTACTTACATGTAATCAGTAACTAGGCATACCTTGGTGAGTAAGTTATCAAGTAGTTCTCGTTTGCGCCAAAATAGGAATCAAATACGGTGGAGAAATTTGACACCAGAGTGTTGGCAAACTTGTTTTGTTCAGTCTATTCATAAAAAAAACCTTTTCTCTGTAGCAAATAGTGAAAGCTTGTAACTCGTAAGATGTTCTCTGTTTCCAATTGTAATTCATGTTGCTGTTGTCATTCAATGAAAAAATAAAACAAAATGTGTTTAAATCCTAAATAATGAAAATAAACCCTATATTAATAGAAAAAAAATTAATTTTTGTACATAGTATAAATCATTTTCCAAAATTGGTTTAGTTTTCTGGAACATCAATTTCACCAGCGTTGATAGCATCAATGATATCATGTGGGTTCTTACCATTGACTCTACAACCAACAGATTGAGCAGTACCCAAGATTTCCTTGGTAACGGAGGCCAAGTTCTTACCGAAAGACTTTTCCTTCATTTGTCTGGCAATTTCGTAGATTTCTTCTAATGGAATGTTACCACTGTGCTTAACGTTCTTGTCCTTCTTTCTGTCTCTTGGTGGTTCCTTCAAAGCGGTAATGACCAAGGAGGAAGCAGATGGAACAACAGAAGCTTGAGCTTGTCTGTTTTGGATTCTCAATTGAACGGTAACCTTGATACCCTTGAAGTTCTTGGTGGCCTTAGCAATATCTTCACCAACCTTCTTTGGTGATAAACCTAATGGACCAATCTTTGGAGCTAAAGCGGATGAAGCACCAACTTCACCACCGACGGCTCTTAAGTAGATGAACTTAACTTCATTTGGATCAAACTTTGGAGGCATATTGAAGTGTTATAATAAGGAATAATCTATATGTTACAAGGAAAGATTTAATGTAAATCAATATAATGTTGTTAATAGTTAATGTTAATTACTTTTAACACAACAAATTTTAAAGAAACTAAGACTGTTCGTACAATCTCTGAGAGACTAGTTCTCACAGAGAGTGTGTGGACCTGACAGTGCGTAATTTGAAAATTTCTTTGTCTGTCAAATTTCAGTCGCGGGTACACAACATTGAGAGTCACCGAGGGTTCACACCTCACACCTCTTCTAAATAGATATGGTCACGTGACTATAGAGAGGGTTTGAAAATGAGAACCCCCTTAGCTGTTGTTCATGGATTTGCTACACTTACACAGAATACATGCTTACACAGAAAAAGCTGCACAAAAACCGACCAACCGTACAATAACAACATCAAAACATGATAGTAAACACTAAACCGGTGAGTTGTTACACACTCCTTAGCGGATTCCGACTTCAATGGCGACCGTCCGGTGTTCTAACATGATTTTCTATCACTTAAAATGAGTTTAAAACAGTTGGTATTAGGATGCATTTTTTCCTTGTGGGTATAGTTTTTCCGTAATGGATAAATGGTGATCATTTATAATGCAAAATGTATGGAGAAGAGTGAAAAGCTGTTACAAATTTTTTAAAAAAAAGCAGAAAAGAATAAAAACAGTAATGACAATAAATCGTAAATGGTATAATGTGAATTAGTTAATCAAAGATCAACTAATGTATGCAAAACAATGTAATCATAGTTTCAACGGTTGCAACTATGATTTTGAGGAAGAAGAAACTTTCAACGATGGAAAGTATAAATGGTTGTTTAATTTCTCAATAGTGACTAGAAGATCAGTATCTGTACCTGATTGTAAATGATGGATCAGTTTTTGCAAGGTCAGCAAAATACTAACATGAGCTTTTTTCAATGATTTGATTTCAACCTTCATTGAATCGGATAATGCAGGCTGGTATTTGAACGAGTCGACGATTGGAGGTAGCTGCTTAAGTAGCGTCTTAATTTCATCACTCTTGGAATCAACAACCACGTTAAAGTACTTAAAGTTCTTCTCTTTTATCAGAGATTTGAAAACATCATCAGTTTTGGATAAACTATCACGGTATTCTTCATAATTAGGGATTTGAGGAATACCAATTGATTGGAATGCCTTCAATTGTAGATTAAACAATAACTCCTCTGAGACCCTACACAACTTTGGCAATTTTAAATATCCCAAGGTGTTGAAAAGCTGGAAAGAAGTCAAGTATAATTCAATGATGCATCTATATAGACGGAGTTTCTTCTGAGAATATTCGAAGAAAGCAATCATATCATTGAATTCAACGCTATGCAATTTAGCAGCTTCGTATTCAGCCTTTAATTTGATTTTCTTATCACCCTTAGCCTTCTTGATTTTTTTTGGGAAATTAGCTAATTGGACGACTCTCAACTGTTTAATATCCAATAATCTTTGAACATGTTGCAACAGATAATCAATGATGTAAGATAACAACCAGTATCCTACGCTCAATTCTCTGAGATCCTTGTACAAATCCAATTCAATGGATTTAAATACAAAATCCATCATGCCCAGTAATTTGAAATAATAGACTGCAGATGCAATTGGCATCACAGGAATGTCCCCATCACCGAATGCATCTGTATACTGAGCATTGACCTTGATTTCAAACGTCTCAGCCTCCACTTGTAACTTATCCCATAGCAAAATTCCCTTACTTAAAAATTGTCTTTGTCTCGATGGATTTTGAGATATCAGTGTTAAGTAATGGTAGAAGGGTTGTTTGATATTGAGTAAAAGTTGATTCAAATCGTTCTTAATGGCAGTTTCCGTGATGTTCAACACTTTGGAATTCCGCAACGAAATCTCACTCAAGACGTCAACCATCAAATCACCAATGGTCACATTCGAACTACCAGCAATAGTCTCATCATCTCTGATCAGGAATAATTGGAGAATTGCTCTGACAATAACATGATTTCCCAAGATTTCATCTTCATCGTTGGTAAACTGTCTTTTGGTAGAGACGAACCTAAGATAAAACAGCAACTCCCATGAATTTTTAGTATTAACTACATTCAAAACGTCCTTTAAATCAGTAAATAATTTGGAGATATTGGCAATGGCAGAACTTATTAGCATTGACGTTAAAGGTTTGGGTGGAGCACCGTTGTTCAACCGTTTTTGCACATTAATAGTGAAACAGTTAGGCAACTCTGGTAATGTTTTCACATAGGACTCCTGTTCTGTAAGTTGCTTTAAAATGAGCAAGCTGTCATCTATAAACGAGAATTCATCCACATATTTGACCCCAGTGAATAATTCAAATTTCATATTTAGTAAAGTAGGAATGTTGCCTAACATGTTGTGAATCAATTGTAACAACAGACGTGCGGTTTTAAACTCATCACTCTGCTTCTTCTCAAGCCACTGAATCGATAATGTTAAATCTTCTAATGTTTTCTCCACTGGGAACTCTGTTAAGAAATTCAAATCCATAGTTTGTGTGTTCAAGTCTTCTTCCTCGTAGATCACACCAGCCATACCTAATTTCAAACAGAAACCGACAAACTGGATTAAACCAAGACAATATGATCTTAGCACGGCATCTCTGATGATCTCTTCATCAGTGCCCTGTTGGATGATAGTAGATACATCAAAGAATCTTTCATTGAATGAAAAATTAGACGTACCATACATTCTATAGTTCAATAGAATCTTTTCCACGTAAGCACAGCTCAACACTGTAACACTGAGAGCGTTATTGTCCAACCAAGAACACAGGCACCCCAGCAATCGACTCATGACACTGTTTAACTGATCTACCGTTTTCAGTGAATCAATGTCGAGGTTGGTGATGTCTAGTAAAGATGTGTCCAATTTAGGGTTTAAAATTTCAAGAGCATGGGTCCCCTGTAACAATTTAAACATCTTTGATTTAGCAATATCCCCATATTGGATCTTCGATGCAATGTGGATGAAACTGTCAGTTATGTCTATATAATTCTCATTTGGTTGTTGAATACCTAGTTTGGAAAACTGATGCTGTAAGTATTCCACCATAATGGGGCTTGTCTATAAATATCACCTAAAAAGAAAGAAATGAACTGAAGCTGTTGAATGGGAGAAGAATTGTCTATGCAAGAAAAAAAGTAGGTATATTATATCAGAGATAATGATATTATCATTATCATGGTATTTTCCACAGGAAATGTAGAGTTAATCGTATTTTTACTACAATAACTCGTAGTTGGATTGGTTGTGACTGAAAAGTTAACCTTTGGCCATTCCGCCAAATTTTGTTGATTTTTTTTGAACCAACGAGGAACGACAGAAATCGACTTCTCAAAAGTATAGTCGATCGACGTAATATTTCCCCTTTGTTTTTTTGCCTTTTGTTTGCTTTGTATATCAACTGTAATGGTTTTGTGACACAACGATACGACATTTGTTTAAATGAGTTAACAATACTAGATAAGGGAAAGGGAGAGATTTAGGTAATTAAAATATACTTGAGTACCCAATTGGTCTGAATGGGAAGTAATGCCATTGAAATTGTAACTGAAAATGGTTGTCTTGTGTTACAGTTATAAGATTTTGGATAATGCCTTGTTATATATACAAGGATATGTATCCACACCTTATCTTGTGAAGTTTATTTACGTTAAATTAACAAAATATGGGGGTAAGTACATCAGTCACATATCGATATTGATTGTAAATTACAGTTTTACCATCGTGATGACTATAATATAGCCATTGACATTGTCTACGTCAAGTACGATAACTCCTTCACCAAAGTTCCCTTCCCTTGTGTAATTCAAAATGGATCAAAACATTCCAGGAAAGCACAAAGGAATTGGAGGTTGTCATATATCATGAGAAATATATATTTTTAGTCGAATAATAAAAATAGGGGTCACATAAAAACTGTAATAAAAGTTGTTAAAACAAAATGCATTTCTAATATACTAAAACAGTAGTAAGTTTCGAACAAAATGAAATTTTTAATAATATAAGAATTCATAAATTTGTAATTAGAAGGTCACAAAAATGATAAAAAGAAACCTTTTGTTCATTAAAAAAGTTCAATTGGTTCATTATTAATCACTTCTAGAATTTGGATTTGGGATTGTTTGATTGATGTTGTTGTTTTATATAATTGTCCTAAATTTAAATAGATTCATTTAAAACCTTGTTCAATTTAGTAACCTTGGAGGAGACAGAAAGATCAACAGTCTTGTCACCAACTTCAACGATCAAACCACCCAAGATTTCTGGGTTGACTTCGTTCTTGATCTTTAAAGTCTTACCAGAACCAACGTACTTGGAAGCGGAAATGGATTTAGTCAATCTGTTTAAAATCTTGGAGTCCAATGGTTTAGCAGAGACAACGGTGGCTTCAACAACACCCTTGTAGGCATCGTTTAAGACAGAGAATTGGGTGGCAATGGATGGGAACAATGACAATCTGTTGTTTTCAGCCAAGACAGTCAACAAGTTAGTGACAACTGGTTCCAACTTCAATTGTTGACCCAAGACAGAGACAACTTCCTTTCTTGAATCCAATGATAAGGCTGGGTTACTCAAGATAGTGTTAACCTTAGCATCCTTTGCAATTGCATTGTTTAATTTTTCAACGGAGGCAAAGGCCTTGTCAACGGAGGAGTCCTTAGCTGAAGCAGTGAATAAAGCAGTAGCGTAAGTACCGTCTAAACCAAACAATTGAACAGGTGGCTTGACAGTTTTGGCGGCAGTTGCTAATGATCTAACGAATTGACGAGAAGCCATCTTTGAATATGTGTGTCTGATAAGTTATTTATGTAGCTTAATAGTACTTTCAAGGAGACAATCTGATTAATTGGTTTAAACCGAATACTCCACTTAAAAATTGTTGTTTTTGTTCAATTATTTCTCTCAATTCCTCACTTTCTCACTTTGCCAAACACTTTCACTGCTCAGTGCTCCTTAACGTGTTCGCTAACCGGTAAAAATTGTTAGGAAGACCAGAACGAGCGCTCTTAACTATGATTCGTTCAGCATAAATGTCGTGTACACACAATTGGGGGCATACACAGCACGACAGTTATGCTCGAGTTTTTCAATTTTTTTCTCCAAATTGGAGCACTCTCCTCCAACATGGAAAATGGCAAGAAATACAAATTTTGTGAAATGCACTGGATGATCTGTAACTACTACAGTGTATCTGATCCGTTTCTACGTACCAACAACATCTATCCATCGATAACCATAGCAAGATGTTTAATAGATTTCTACCCTCCTTGTTGGGTGCACCGAGTCTTAGGAGCATAGCCACCCACTCTATAAGGTTAGCGTCAACATCTGCATCTACAACTACAAGCACTCCATCTCCATCTATAGAAAAAGTTGTCCTTGAAAAGAGAGAATTAGACATCACAGAATTGGAAAAGCAAGATATTTTGACCAGAAGACAATTAGAATTGTCTAAGGAGAAAGTGCAAATTAAAAAGGTTAAGCCAACATCCCCTGGTTTAAGATGGTGGAGAAAGCCAATGTACCCATACCTTTGGAAGGGTAAACCATACAAGCCATTGACAGTTAAAAGAGTCTCACAATCAGGTAGAAACAACACTGGTAAGATCACTGTCAGACACAGAGGTGGTGGACATCAAAGAAGAATCAGATTGGTTGATTATTCAAGAAAGGAGCCAGGTCCACAAACCGTGGTGAGAATCGAATACGATCCAAACAGAACTTCCCACATTGCATTAATCAAACACAACGACACGAACAAGCTATCATACATCATTGCATGTGAGGGGCTCAGACAAGGTGACGTTGTTGAATCATTCAGAGCTGGTATTCCTCAAAGATTAATAGATGAAATGGGTGGTAAAATTGATCCTGCATTGTTGTCTGTGAGAATATCTAGAAAGGGTAATTGTATGCCATTGTCCATGATCCCAGTGGGTACTATTGTTCACAACATTGGTGAACACAGAGTCGGCCCAGCTAAGTACTGTAGAGCCGCTGGTGCATATGGTCGTATCATTGCCAAGGTTCCAGAGAAGAAGAAGGCCATCATTCAATTACAATCTGGTGAACAAAGATACGTTTCATTGGAGGCCACTGCTACATTAGGTGTGACATCAAATTCTGCTCATCACAATGAAAGTTTAGGTAAGGCTGGTAGAAGTAGACACAGAGGTATCAGACCAACAGTGAGAGGTGTGGCACAGAATAAATGTGACCATCCATTAGGTGGTGGTAGAGGTAAATCTAAGTCCAACAAGTTGTCACAATCCCCATGGGGTGTCTTGGCTAAAGGTGGTTTCAAGACTAGAACTGGTAAGAATGTCAACAAGAACAAGTTCAAGGATAGACCAAGAGGTAAAGCTAGAAAATGATTGCCCCTGGTTATTTTCTCTTTATTGCTTTTTTATCCTATTCTATCCATCCATCATATCCCTTGTATATATTAATATATATCACGTATATAACATAGTATCACTTCCGTGTATAACAGAATTCTTCAGTTATAGTAACTAACTAATGTACATCCATATATATACATAGATTGTACAAAGAACAAAAAAAAAAGAGCTTACATAATCGCCAACGTAATTATTGACACACAAAAATATTTGACAGAACGTTCTCCTGTATCAGGCCCTCTCCTGTCCCGTCTCCTTCTCTGTCGTGTCTTGTTTAAATTGATCTCATTGGATGAAATTAACAATAAGGTGCACAAATTAGCAAATTAGCAAACAGGAAATTTGATGGGTACAATTTTCAACAACACATGTTTTCGATACAGTATACATACAGTAAGTATATGTAGCCACAAAATCCACATATTAACATTAAACCATTGAGCAATGCAATTCACATGGTAAACAGGATTGGCCATCGGCTCAACACAACAAGATCTGAGAAGAAGTCAGCCCCATTAACTATGGGAGAAGTCAGCCCCTAAATGATACGCGAGAAGTCAATCCAGATCTGGCTGTGTACCGTTACCAAAAAATTTCAATCTCCGAAATCAAAGACAAAGAAAAAATACGTGAAAAAAAAAATTGGTTATATATATATTAACAAAGTAATTAACGAAAAAAAAGGTGTCACAGTTGTTTATTAATTTGGATCCTTGTTAATTTTAAAGAAAAGTACACCAGGTTGGTTCTATACGTATATATCTATTCGATAGATTGGATTTCAAATTTACAGCAAGAAAACAGTTTCATTCTTTTTATCATTTTTCATAAAGGATTTTTCTTCTTGTTTGAGTCATCTCATCTCATCTCATCTCATCCGTTTAAATAACATATAACATATTACTCATTTATAAAAATGTTAAGAACTACATTCAGAAGACTCCCAGTATCTGCTGTTATACGATCATCAGCAGCAACCAATATCGTGATACGTGAATATAAATGTCAATACCAATCTACTAGATTGTTTTCGAACACTGCTACGTCGTTACAAGCACAAATCTTATCTGGTACTCAAGTTGCTAAAATCGTCAGAGATGGTGCATTCAATGCCATCTCTGAAGTGCAGAAGCAATTCCCAGAATTTCAACCTTCCTTGACTATTATTCAAGTCGGTGACAGACCAGATTCCTCTGCGTACGTTAGAATGAAGTTAAAGGCATCCACCGGTTCCGGTATTAAATGTAACGTGGTGAAATTACCAGAGAACACTCCAGAGATAACCTTATTGAACAAGATTGAGGCATTGAACGAGGACAACTCTGTGCATGGTGTGTTGGTGCAACTTCCG
Organism: Ambrosiozyma pseudovanderkliftii; assembly: GCA_003707895.3. NCBI lineage: Eukaryota > Fungi > Ascomycota > Pichiomycetes > Pichiales > Pichiaceae > Ambrosiozyma > Ambrosiozyma pseudovanderkliftii. Next base: position 21,761 of record PPLW03000040.1, read on the forward strand.
TTACCGGATCACATGGATGAAGTGAAAGTGACAAACAGTGTCGCCACTGAGAAGGACGTGGATGGATTCGACAGATATAACACCGGTGAATTAGCCAAGAAGGGTGGTAAACCTTATTTCTTACCTTGTACTCCAAACGGTTGTATGAGACTTCTTAAGGAAGCCGGTGTGGAATTACCAGGTAAATTAGCTGTTGTCATCGGTAGATCTGATATCGTCGGAACCCCAGTTGCTACCATGTTAAGAAACGCCGATTGTACTGTGATCCAATGCCACTCCAAGACCGCAAACATCGGTGATATTGTTAAGCAAGCCGACATTGTCATTGCTGCGTTGGGGAAACCTGCATTTGTCAAGGGTGAATGGTTGAAAGAAGGTGCTGTTGTGATCGATGTCGGTATCAATTACATTCCAGATGCCACTAAAAAGTCAGGTCAAAGATTGATCGGTGACATTGACTTCGAATCCTGTAAGGAGAAGGCATCCATTGTCACCCCAGTTCCAGGTGGTGTCGGTCCAATGACCGTTGCTATGTTAGTGGAAAACGTGTACGAAGCTGCCAAGAGACAATTAGAAAAGGACAATGAATTACCAACTATTGCACCATTACCATTGGAATGCTTAGACCCTGTTCCTTCCGATATCGATATCTCTAGAGCTCAAACTCCAAAGCACATCACCGATGTTGCATCTGAATTAGGTATCAAACCAAAGGAATTAGAACAATTCGGTCACTACAAGGGTAAAGTGTCCCTAGATGTGTACGAAAGATTGAAGGAACAAAGAGAAAACGGTAACTATGTGTTGGTCGCCGGTATCACTCCAACACCACTAGGTGAGGGTAAATCTACCACCACCATGGGTTTAGTGCAAGCGTTGGGTGCACATTTAAACATAACCGCCATTGCTAACGTTAGACAACCATCCATGGGTCCAACATTTGGTGTCAAGGGTGGTGCTGCCGGTGGTGGTTACGCTCAAGTCATTCCTATGGATGAATTTAACATGCACTTGACTGGTGACATCCATGCTATCGGTGCTGCTAATAATTTATTAGCCGCTGCCATCGACACTAGAATGTTCCATGAATCTACCCAATCCGACAAGGCCTTGTACAAGAGATTAGTGCCTGTCAAGAAGGGCGAAAGAAAGTTCACTCAATCAATGTTGAAGAGATTGGCGAAGTTAGGTATCAACAAGACTAACCCAGATGATTTAACTGAAGAAGAGATCAACAGATTCGCCAGATTAGATTTAGATCCAAATTCCATCTCCATCAAGAGAGTCGTTGACGTCAATGATAGATTCTTAAGACAGGTCACTATCGGAGAAGCACCAACTGAAAAGGGTTTCATCAGAAAGACCGGGTTCGATATTACTGTTGCCTCTGAAATCATGGCCATCTTGGCTCTTTCTAAGAACTTAGAAGATTTAAGAGAAAGAGTCGGTAAGATCGTTGTTGGTTCCAACAAGGCCGGTGAACCAATCACTGCTGAAGATATTTGTGTCGCCGGTGCCATCACTGCATTGTTAAAGGATGTCGTCAAGCCAAACTTGATGCAAACATTGGAAGGTACTCCAGTGTTTGTTCATGCCGGTCCATTCGCCAACATTTCCATTGGTGCATCCTCTGTCATTGCTGATAGAATCGCATTGAAATTGGCTGGTGTTCCAAAGAAGAACGTCAATGGTGCCACTCCAGGTTTCGTTGTCACTGAAGCCGGTTTTGACTTCACCATGGGTGGTGAAAGATTCCATAACATCAAGTGTCGTGCCTCTGGTTTGAAACCAGATGTTGTCGTTTTGGTGGCTACTTCAAGAGCATTGAAGTTACACGGTGGTGCTCCTGATGTGAAACCAGGACAATCATTACCTGAAGAATACGTCACTGAAAATGTCGAATTGGTGAGAAATGGTTGTGCTAACTTGGCAAAGCAAATTTCCAATGCTAAGAGCTATGGGTCCCCAGTTGTCGTTGCCATTAACCAATTTGCCACCGACACTGAAGCTGAAATTGCTGCTATCAGAGAAGAAGCTATCAAGGCTGGTGCATACGACGCCGTTCCATCTAACCATTGGGCTAAAGGTGGTGAAGGATCCATCAAGTTAGCTGAAGCCGTTGTCGATGCTACAAAGAACGCTTCTGTTAAGGGTCAACCAGTTAACTTTTTGTATGATTTAGAAGGAACTGTGGAGGATAGATTAACCGCCATTGCCACTAAGATGTACGGTGCCAAGGACATTGAATTGTCTCCATTGGCCAAGGAACAGGTTAAACGTTACGAGGAACAAGGTTTTGGTCATTTGCCAATTTGTATCGCCAAGACCCAATACTCTTTATCCCACGATCCAAAATTGAAGGGTGTTCCAACCGGATTCACTGTTCCAATTAGAGAAGTTAGAATATCAGCTGGTGCTGGCTACTTGTATGCATTAGCAGCACAGATTATGACCATTCCTGGTTTACCAACCCATGCTGGGTTCATGAATGTTGAAGTCAATGATAAGGGTGATATTGAAGGTTTGTTCTAAGTTTTCACTTCAACAATCATTGATTTTGTGGTTTTTAAACTTATTTGAGCCTTTTTTCCATCCAGCTTTGTACAACAATTCTCCATTTATTTATTCTACGTTTCTTAATTCTTTCATTATACACCAACTCTTTACAATTTTCCATTCGTTAGTTTTTTCTTTTGCTATTTAAATTCAGATAATATAATCTTGCTACACACACACACATTACTATAAATTTTTAATTTTAATTTTAATCTTAATTAGAGTTGAGTGTATATTTTTTTGGTTTTTAAAAAAAGAGTACACTATTTCAATGTAATGGTCATTTAATAAACAAAAAAAAGATTAAAGTTGACTAACTTTAAGTTAAAGGAGAAACAAAATAAAGAGAAGAAAAAAGATAAAAAAAAAAACATAAAACAAGAGAAAATTAAGAAAACGTTAAAACGTTAAAACGTAAATTTGAGTTAAGTAAAATCGAAAAAAAAAAGACAGACAGACAAAACAAATGCACTGGGCAATGGAATGAAACAAACAAACAAACAAACAAACAAACAGAAAAAAACAAAACACGAGTCTAAATCTAAGCTTCGTTAGTCTTTTCAGATAATTGAGCTTGCTTGATCAAGTTAGCTGGAGCATCGAATTCACCCAACATTAATTCAACAATTCTACACTTAGAGTTGTCTTGGAATTCTGGGTCATTGAATTTATCGTTCAAACCTTCAATGGATGAGATTCTAATGTTTTCGTAATCAGAGGCACCGTGCATCAACTTGGCAATTTCGAAATGGTCCCATGGTTGAATTTGGTTGTATTGAGCCTCTGGACCGTGAATCAATTTTTCAATGGTGTAACCAGTGTTGTTCAACACGAAAATATAAGGAGTCAAACCCCATCTGAAAATGTCAGAAATGGCTTGCACGGTCAATTGCAAGGAACCATCACCGATGAAAAGAATAACTCTTCTCTTAGGATCAATTTCTTGCAAGGCAAATGATGCACCGGATGCAGCTGGTAAGGAGTAACCGATGGAACCCCACAACACTTGGGAGATACCGACAGTGTTCTCTGGGAAGTGGGTGGACACAATACCAAATGAAGAGGTACCGGTTTCAGTGACGATAACATCACCTGGTTGCAAAAAGTAGGACAATCTCTTCCACAAGTAATCTTGAGTCAAGACACCGCTGGACAATGTCAAGGCAGACTTGTATTCATCAACGGATGGAGGAGGAGCGACAAATTCATAGTTCAAGTTCAAAGTTGGAACAATGGAATCCAATCTTTCCAAGGCATATCTCATCTTAACATCTTCGTATTCAGCCTTACCAATCTTACACCAATGGGAGTGGAATTCGATAATGTTCTTAGTGTTATAAGAGTAAGAGAAGGAACCAGTATTGAAATCAGACAACAAGGAACCAATGGACAAGATCAAATCAGCGGATTCAACCAAGTTAAACACATCAGAGTGGGACAAGGCACCAACGTACACACCACAGAATCTTGGGTTTGATTCATCGATGGATGATTTACCCATAGGAGTGGTAAACACTGGCAATTGGGTCTTTTCGATAAACTTCTTGACACAGTCTCTGACATCGTGTCTTGATGCACAGGCATCGACAATGACAATTGGTCTCTTAGCCACCTTTAATTTTTCCACAACGGCAGAGACGAATTCATCTTCAGCTTCTGGTTCATTTGGACGCAACAATAAATGGTCAATCTTGGTGTTTAACAAACCAGAGTCAACCTTCTCTTCGAAAAAGTTGGATGGTAAACCTAAATACACAGGTCTCTTGTTTCTGTAAGCGGTTTTGATCATATCATCGACAATCTTTGGAGCAGTGTCAATGTCTTCGACAATGGCAGATTTCCAAGAGATTTGCTTAGCCATTTCCGCAAACACATCAAATCTAGAATCACCCAAGGTGTGGTGCAACAACAACTTGTTCTTAGAAGCAGACACAGATGGCATACCGACAATGTGTAACAAACCAACGTGTTCAGCGTATGAACCAGCAACACCGGCAACGGCGGACAATTCACCGACACCAAAGGTGGTAACTAAACAACCGAAACCATTGACTCTAGAGTAACCATCGACAGAGTAAGCAGCATTCAATTCATTGGTGTTACCGGCCCATCTTAAACCATCAACTTCATAGATGTGATCTAAAAGAGCCAAATTGAAATCACCTGGTAAACCAAAGATGGTCTTGACACCAACTTGCTTCAATCTTTCAAAGATGTATCTACCCAAGGTGATTTCAGCCGGTAATGTCTTTGCTTGCTTTTGTGGAGGACCAGACATTTTTCTTTTATAATTAATTGATCTTTTTTTTGTTTTATTGTATGTTGTATGTTGTAATTAATTAAATCAAATTAATTAATATATATATATATATATAGAGTATATATGAATACAATTGACTAATTAAGAGAAAGAAAGAAAGAAAGAAAGAAAGAAGGAAAAAAAAGAAGAAAAAGAGAAAAAGTTGACAGGAAATAAAAGAAAAGAAAAAAAAAAACTGACAATACTTGTTTTTAATAAAGGGAATGGCAATAAAGAAATATAAACCCAATTCAATTCAATTCAATTCAATTCAATTCAATTGAATTTTTTAAATTTATTCAATCCATTAATTAATTTTATTGATATTCATACAAACAAAGTATGGAATATGGACTGTTTTTCTTTTTGATGATCTGTTTAAACTCAAAAAGCAATCAAGTTATTGTTTTGGCTTAATGGCTTTTTTTTGTTTGTTTATTAAAAATAATTTTAAATTTTTAGAGAGAGAGAGAGTGAGAGAGAGACACACCGCACACCGCAGCACAGTGTACAACGGGACAGCAAAAAAGAAATTTTCTTGCGGTGTGTGACGGAGAGTGGAGAGTGGAGAGTGGAGAGAGAATTTTAGAAAGGGAGGGAGTAGAATTGATCTTGTTGTTCTTGCAATTGTACTAGCAGTTACCATTGAATCAACTCAATGGCTAGATATATTGGTAATTAGATTCCATTGTACAATTTCCATTTGTCATCATGTTGATACTGTTAAAATTGACAAAGTTATCAAACGAGAAAGGTAATGTTATAGTAAGTATAGAATAGTTGTAAAATGATAAAGTGTATATTGTTACTTTGCCGAAACACAGACATCAATCACATCACGCAATGTGAATGTAAATGTGAATATTTATCAATACCACTCACTATATAACACCACCACCACCACTATTTGAATATTGAATTGGCTGGATGGCGTTGGCCATTAACCGGTACGTATGTATGTATGTATGTATGTATGTATGTATATACATATCATTATTATACAATGTATATATACCATTATACCATTATACCAAATCCCAATTATAAAAAATCCGTCAATGCTCCGATGGATTTGTTTTTCCCTGTGTTTTAAGTGTGTTTTTTTTTTTTGGTTTTTTCTTTTCTTTTCAAAGAATGTCAGTTTAATAAAGTATAATATTATTACAATAAAAAGTATAATTATTTTATAATGTGGTTTGTCCAGTGTTACTGTGTACAGTGATTACAGTTTTACTGTGTAGTAGTGTAATGTATACTGTTAAATGAGCTTTTGTAAGTTTTGTTTTGTTTTGTTTGCTTGCGGTTACATTTTTTTTTTCTTTTTTGCCAACAATTCACCGTAACCCACTATGGATGGATGGGATAAGTGGGTGGATGTTTGTAATCGATTTCAATTGAATTGATTCAATCTAATCTTTAAGATTTTAAATTAAATATAAATTAGTACCTGAGTTCTTTTTTCTCCATTTCTACTCGGATCAAATTGGCCCTTAAAACACAAAGGAACAGAAAACAAAACAAAACAAAACAAAACAAAACAAAACAAAACAAAACAAAACAATATTGACGTATTTTTTTTCTTTCTTTCTTGTTCCATCTTCTATTGTATGTAATCTAATCAGTAAGTAAAAAGAAATAAACCTACTCATTACCATCACTACCATTGTCTTTTTTATTTTTTTTATAATAGTGTTTTCGCCATTTTATCAATCGATAGCCATTTACCAACTGTAATTAAAGTTCAAAGAAATCATTATACATATAATGAATGGCTTTTTAAATTTTTAACCTCCGATTGAATTGGAAACTAGGGCAGTAAATTAATGTGTGAATCAAAAAGTATGAAAGATGGCAATGATAAATACAATATAAATAAGACAAGGCAAACACAATAACAATAATTATTATAATTATTATATTAATTAATTAATTAAATTAATACAATTAAATAATAACCACTCAACCACTAACACACCATAATCCTCCTCCTTTCAAACTTGTCTTCCTTACACACACACCCCCCTTCCCAATCACCGTTCCAAAAACAAAAACCATGGCACAATGAATTGTAAGCTGTTTGCTATTGTCTTCCTTGCTAGAAAAGAGCCATAAACGGAAATCGACAAATAATAAATTAATAAGAAAAAAAGAAAAATTAAAAAAGCAACCAAACGGGAAGGAGAGGGTCGATTCAAGTCGATCGATCAAAGTTTACTGTTTTGGGTCGGTCGATTTGATGATTCATTGAGATTGGAGGTTTACGTAATCAGAGATCAAGGAAAACAAAATCTATTCGTCGATTTACGTCGATCGACGTTTTGTCTTGTTTACAATGTCATCACGGTTTTGTTTACACTTTTAAAACAAAAGAGTAGTATGACCATTAACCATTGACCAAAAAATGGTGATAAACCAGTATCTGAGATAGCATATCTGTTATCAATTAACATAGCTTTTTGGTTTCATTTTGAATCATGGGTGTTAGCACTGATTTACATGATTATTTCGATCCTGGTATGTTTTATAATCAACTTACTGTCTTGACTTGACTTGACTTGATTTGACTTGACTTGACTTGACACTGAACTTATTTCTTATCGTTCACCATTATACTAACTAATTGTTTTAATTGTAGATGTGAAAATTAGTACATTACGTGTGGTTGATTTGAAGAAAATCTTAACTGCCAATGCCATTCATTTCACTTCGAAGGATAAGAAAGTGGATTTGGTTCATCGGTTGAATGGGAAATTGGAACAATTGAAACTACATCCACAGTCTAATGATGATGATTCGACACAGCCAACTCCTAAGAAACAACACAACCCAATGATAACAAAAACAACAACAACAACCAATGACACGAAGAGTATCCAATCTGAATCTAAGAGGGTCCATTCAAAGATTCCTGAATCTGTCTCATCGTCTATCAAGTCAAATCATCGGAGAGGCGATGATAAAGTTCTCAAAGTGACAAAGACCGACAGTTCTGGCAAATTCATCTCTCCAAAGTCAACTAAGAAGAAATCCAATGACAATAATTCAAAACGGTTGAAATTGAAACAGATGCTAGAACAACAAGAAGACACTCAAACACCATCTCCATCTTCTTCCACTAAACAACAACCATCAGAGCCACCACTGCCACCACCACCAATTGTGTCTCCGACTATCCCAAAGAAACGGATAAACCCTGACGACAGTGATTACACTCAAGAGATCAATGACACCACTTATTCAAGAGTCATCAAAAAAACTAAACACAGAAAATCCGAATTTTCATCTTCTCCAAATGTGTCAACTGCTGTTGAATCAAGATCTAATTCTAAGTCCAAGTCCAAGTCCAAGCCAACGTCAACGTCAACGTCAAAGACAAAGTCAAGAAATACTTTCAATGGTAACGTGTTTCAAAAGGGCGCACAAATTAGATTTCTATCTGATGAAGAAGAAGAAGAAGAAGAAGAAGAAGAAGATAATATAGATGAAACAAAAGAAAAGACAGCCGATGAGTCAACCAATGAACAACTCACCACTAAATCAGAAGAAGAAGAAGAACAACAACAGCTACCTACAAGTCCAGAGGTGTTAGCTGGAATATCGGATGAAAGTTCAAATACAGTGGTGATTCATCATGACGACAGACAACAACAGCCGCTACCAATACCGTCTCATTCATTAATTGACAATAAAGTTCCCTTCCCGGTATTACTATCGTCCACTCCACATCAAAACAAACTGTCTGATAATCCAATGGTTGGAGATGCAGGTGCAAGTACAGGTGCAAGTACAGGTGCAGGTACCACTCCATCAACTGCAAATTTTTACAATTACCTTAAAAACCTATCCAGTCCCACTGCACCAATTAAATTGGAACAGCATGACAACGATGAATCTGATGTCGAGACGACATTTAAAGTGGACAGAACCAGATTCTACACTCCAAAACAAGACAAATTTTCATCATCAACATCCCCAAAGAAAACTCAATTTTTACTACCAGATACGTTTGTTGAATCCACCAATATTTTAGACCCACCGAATCCATACAAGATCACGGATAACTTATCTGATCTACAAATTAGAACTCCGGAATTTGTCTCTGAAGATGAAGAAGAATTGAAACGACTTCAACAAGAATTCACTCTTGAAACTGCAGTGGTGGAGAAGGAATCTAATGATGCCCTGAAACAAGTGGAGAGGTCCATTGCTGCATCTGAGAGTCCATTGTTGGTGCATAAATTGCTTTTCATTGGCATATTAGTGTTATGTGTATCGGTTGTGATAATGGTGGTGATATACCAGAAGCAGAAATATCTAGTTGGGTTTTGTGGGTATGAAGTGACGACACCATTGATTAACATCAATTCCAAGTGGTTCCCGCATTTGAATCAATGGATCAGTAAGGTAGATCTTGCCCTGAGACCACAATGTGAACCTTGCCCAGATCATGCCCAATGTTTCCCATACTCTAAATTAGTGTGTGACAATGATTTCATACCACGGTTACCTTGGTATTTAGGATTTGGTTTAGTCCCATCGTTCACCACTTGTATTCTTGATAAGAAGAAGGTGTACAAGGTTGGGCAAATCGTCAACACAGTGATCAATGTGTTGGCACAGAGAAACGCTGATTGCCACTGCGGGGAATGTGTAAATGATGATGTTGCCATGCCATTGATTGATTTGAAGAAATTTGTGTTACAGAATTTACACTTTGAGAAGGAAAATATCACTGGTGAATATGATTATTTGTTTGAAAAGGCGATTGTCATTTTAAAGGCCAAAAGTGAACTGAGGTTCATCAATGACCCTGACGAGATGTTGTTAAGATCTCACTCACTGGCGAAACTGACGATCAAGTGTAAATTCAAAAGATTATTTGCTGACTTTTTGATGAGATACAAATGGGTCATTTTGGTGTTTATCTTGTTCTCCATAGTGATAGGTTACTTGTATTACAAATTCAAAATGTTTCAAAAGAAGTTCCACATAGTGAGAGACATCACCAATGAAGTGTTGAACAGGTTACACGAACAATCTAAGAAAACCAAGGACCCATCTGATCCAACTAAACAAGCATCACTGGCAAAGATCCATTTACGGGATTTCTTTTTAAAAGACTTGAATTTAACGGCAAGGCAAAAAAATGAAATCTGGGAATTGATTTCAAAGAATGTGGAAAAGAACTCTAATGTCAGTGCATCAAAGCAAGAAATCAAGGGAGACATCATGAAACTATGGGAATGGATATCTGATGTGTGATATTCCTTAATAACTTTGCTTTAATCAAATCCATCCGTTATTTTTTTTCTGTATAGTAATTAATTTTAATGTATTTTTAATATACCCTATATTTACCATAGTAAAATGGGTAGAATTTCCTTTTGTCATCTCATTTCCTCACCTTCACCACACAATTTTTTTTTTTTTTTTTTTTTGGTGAAGAGTCAGCGTTTCTCCGAGTCACTTCAAACCAAAATTGGAAAAAAGAATCAAATTTGAGTATTATATGGGGAGAGTTTTGATGGGTTATTAACTATTCAATTTTGAAACACTTACAAATTCACATTGCCCAACTATATTTATTCCCTTAGATAAAACAACATGTCTACATTTGGAAACATTTTTAGAGTCACCACATACGGTGAATCCCACTGTAAATCAGTCGGTTGTATCGTCGATGGTGTCCCACCGAACATGTCATTGACTGAAGATGACATTCAACCTCAATTGACAAGAAGAAGACCAGGTCAATCCAAATTAACCACTCCAAGAAATGAGAAGGACAGAGTCGAAATCCAATCAGGTACGGAGTTCGGTAAGACCTTAGGTACTCCAATCGGTATGGTTGTGAAGAATGAAGACCACAGACCAAAGGATTACACAGAGATGGATGTTTACCCAAGACCATCACACGCTGATTACACATACCAAGCTAAATACGGTGTCAAGGCATCATCCGGTGGTGGTAGATCATCTGCCAGAGAAACCATTGGTAGAGTTGCCGCTGGTGCCATTGCTGAAAAGTTTTTATCTCAAGTCAACAACGTGGAGATTGTTGCATTCGTCTCTGCCGTTGGTGATTGTGAATTGAATAGATCATGTGAAAACCCAGATTTCGTTGAATTGTTACAAACTATCACAAAGGAAAGAGTCGACGAATCAGGTCCAATCAGATGTCCAATCTTAGACAAGGGTGAAGAGATGACCAAGATTGTTGAACATTTCAAAGCTCAAAATGATTCCATCGGTGGTGTTGTCACCTGTGTCATCAGAAACGTTCCAATCGGATTAGGTGAACCTGCCTTTGATAAATTGGAAGCTATGTTAGCTCATGCCATGTTGTCTATTCCAGCAACTAAGGGTTTTGAAATCGGTTCAGGTTTCGAAGGTACTAAGATTCCAGGTTCTAAGCACAATGACGCATTTGTGCAAAAGGGTGACCATCTAGGTACGGTGACAAACAGATCTGGTGGTATCCAAGGTGGTATCTCCAACGGTGAAAACATTTACTTTTCAGTGGCATTCAAACCACCTGCCACTATCTCTCAAGAACAACATACTGCCTCATACGATGGTGATGATGGTATCCTAAAATCCAGAGGTAGACACGATCCAAATGTCGTTCCAAGAGCCATTCCAATCGTGGAAGCCATGGCTGCATTAGTCGTTGCTGATGCTTATCTGATTCAAAAGTCCAGAGAATCAACTTTCGGTTTGGTTCATTAGGTTTACTAAAACAAACAGTTTGACTGTTTATCATGTTTTAATTATATATAATATACATATCTTCTTGCTAATAAAAACAAATATAGATTTGCAAAAAAAAAAGTATATAAATAAGTACAAAAAGTACTAGGAAGTTTATAGTAATTCATACAAGAAGTTGAAATAAAACAAAAGGAGAGTCCTTTGAACAGGGAAAATTAATAAAAGAGTTAAAAAGCAGGTTAAAACGGTAAAAGACAGTTAATAACGACAAAAAAGTAAAGTAATAAGAACAATTGAAGAAGGTGGAAAAAGTGAATAAAATAAAACAAAGAGGTAAAGCTAACAAAAAGAGAATTAAATAAAAAGTTGAAACCGAAAAGCAAAAATCCAGGGTATAACAAAAACGTAGCACATTAAAGATCAAAGAGGAAAGGGTATTTTGAATGTCAATTTTCAACTGACCATTCATAGATACGATTGTTCGTCTTTGTTTTTGTTCTCATCGCTGACACATCTCTTTCTAGTGCCATCCGATGTGATTGCACTGTCATCTAACAACCCATCAACCATGGATAAATTAACGTCGACTAAATCATCATGGATATTTTCGGAATCATTACGAATATCATCATCAGGATTTATGACTCTTAACTTAGATCTTCTCTTGGAACTGACTAACACTTGAACATCCAAGTTATCCAGATCATCATCATCATCAGCAAATGGATTACTGTTGTTGAGTTCAGGTAGAGTTTGGATCTTTAAAGTGTTTGGTGACAAACGTGGGCTTCTTTGTTGAAGTGATGGGGATGGAGGTGGTTGTGGTCTTCTCATCGCAAATCCCCTAGTGGCAGCCTTTGGTGGAGGTGACATATTGTTTGGACTTGTGTGGAAATACATTGATGGATCATGGTGGCCCTTTGGAGGTGTTGACATTTTATCATGTAAAGTATCATTAGACCCATTAAATGACGTCAAATCCTCTAACTTTGGAGATTTCAAAAGATTAGGTGAATCATCTTCAGGAATTAAATACAGCGTGGAGTTTGATCTTATACCTTCTCCATGGATCTTTGGTAGTACCTGTGATGGTGGTTCCAGTTTGACATCATTCTTGGTCTTTGGGGCACTTGGTTCCTCGTCTAAGGTGGTCTTTGCAGTCACAAATGAGAGGAGTGATGATTGAATGGATAGGTTACGTCTCAATGATTTACCCACTTGGGATGACATACCGGATAATGATCTTTTCAGCAGAGAACCCGAATTTCTGGTAGGTGTCTCTGCAATAGGTGCGTCCACATCTGCCGGAGAATCAAATGGTGATCTAGACGATGGAATTGGCAAGAATTGATGTAAAATGGTCTTTTGTTCCTTTTCATATTCCTCTCTTTTCTTTCTCCATGAACTGATAGAAAGATTATCACCATCATCGTAATTATTGATCTTAACTTGTTGACCAAAGTATGAGTTATCTACGTGATTATTGGAATCCTTTTCAGACCGTTGAGACAAAGAACTTGGTGTCAATGTAGATGCAGAATGATTTCCACCTTGGTAGAATTCCATAATGTCCTTGATTTCCTTTTCATTTTCTTCATCTTGCTTCTTTTGCTTATGTCTCTTGTACAGTAGAACCAAAAGAATCAATGCTATTATAACAGCCAGAATTGGAATGACAGTGGACAGCACAATGATTAATCCCTTGTTAGATTTAGATTTTTTATGAGCATTTAAACTCGTGTAATCGACGGATGAAATCGTTTGGAAGTTTGTGATGTTATATAATTTAATGTAGTAGCCTGGGTCACTTCTCTTAGACTTTGACGATGAATCCGCTGGACTGTCAGAAATCACAAGTAGAGTATCATATATGACTGCCGCTCCTAATATTTCATCTAATTTCAAAGTAGAACTTTCATTTGAATTGACTTTGGAATTGGCGACACTGACTGATGTATCCTGGGATATCCAAGTCCAGCTAGATGACTGTAAATCAAGGGTGGCAAAATTTGGAGAGCTATATGATTTAGATGTCAGATTACCACCGATCATTAACAATGAATTAATGGAGAAATCTGTAAAGTTATTGTCCATATACTCTTGATTCACCGTAACCGTATCGAACACTGGTAAAATAAGTGGACTAGTTCTTGAACTGATGGAAGTATCTGAATCCTTGAATGAAGCCACTTTGAATCCCCATGACTGATACTGCCATAGTGCCAGTTGTTTCATCCCAACCCATCCAGAATTAGCTTCACCTCCGATGAAAAGTTGTGTGTTGTAGTTGATTAAAACATTAGACGAGTCATAGAATGGGGTTGGTTCAATGGATGTTTGTGGATACGATATCGATAAATTGGTCAAGTTAATACGAATCAATCTTGATGAGGCGTTCTGAGCTGTTTCGTTGTATCCACCATAAATATAAAGAGATGAAATGTCATCAAATGTGTTCAAATACATGGACTTTGAAAGAAATTCGACGTCATCGTCTAGTTGAAGTTTGTTCCATTTAGCTTCAGTGTCGTTGTAGATGGAAAGTGTCGTTACGTTGGAAGTGTCAGGGTATATAGCGTAGATACTGTTCTTTGCAGCCACTATTTTGCATTCACCACTTGATGGTGGTATTATCTTATTTGATATTTGTTGGCCATTGGTGTACTTCTGGTTCAACTCTAAGGGTATAAGAGTGTTCTCATCCTGTAAGTGAACGTATGCTGTTCTATTGTGATAATTGTAAATTGAATCAGATGAGCCTAAACCATGACTCAGCTGGCATAAACTAACCAGACTTAGAATTATGTTGAACTTCATTAAATTCGTTAGAGGTAATATTTCTAAATTATGACGATAGTTCCTTTTCTTAATGGGTCATATATTCAAGTTGAATAATGGAGTGTGATGTGTATGTGTAACTGTAGAGGTATATTTGTAATTTATCGTATTTTGATTAAAAGGAAGAGTTTTGAAGATGTTTCTTTGACAACGATTGAATGTAACTTGAATAAAAGCTATTTAGTGCCAATTTTGTGGTCTTCTCTGGTTCCAATGGAATGTTATCTGCCCTGTGAAATGTGTATGTTCTTCTTTTAGGTATATTGTATTCAATTGTTTGTTTGTGAATTTGAATTGTTTACATATTGCCTAATTAGGAATAAATTGTGGACAAATCCTGTCGACAAGTTTTCAAACTTTTCTTACATATATTGTCGACAATATATGTCGACAAACCAAAGTTCAAGGTTAGTTTGCACAGAAAAGGGTTGGGTTTTCTTGATAAAGAACATTAACGAACACATGATCATATATGTACAATCGAAAATCCAAGCATATATCATAATGAATAATTTATATGTATTTCAATCAAAATCTGTGTTATCGGTCCACGGAGAAGTGTCCTTCTTTAAATGGGCCGGTCCAAAAAGAAGGAATAACAAAATAAGTGCCACTTATCATTAGGCTGTCAAATTCAGATTGTGATCAGATGGAGATATACATATATATATTGTATTATCTAAATGGGTGGATATATGCCTTTAGATTACAATATGATTTGTTCTGTGGCTACAGTTACAATATGTATGGATGCAGAAAAAAACAACAACGATTGAAACCCATTAATGTCAAAATCCGCCCCAGACCCATACAACCATCTTAGTTCACATTATATTAAACGTTATTGACTTTTACAATTTTATGAGTATCTTCTCTGGATTCAAGCCTTGTTTGGGCCACTGAGTATCATAAAGATGGAAATCTTAATAAATATGACTCTATTGCTGATTTTAAGTGTTATTTTCACTTTTTGTACTAATGGTCCTATTGATGTTAACATGTTATATGATGTTTATCATGTATCATGGACCAGCAATCCGATTAGTCAATTACTAACCTCTGAGATATTCATTAGATACCTTTACACCTAGATAAAGTCTATATATGGATATTTATCTAGTTTGTCCAATAGGTTAGTTCAATGTGATTTGTGCTACATCATGTTATGTTTATCTATCGACTATTTTTCTGGAGTTTCGTGCTATAAGATTGTGCATCACCTACATACAATAGAAGCTCAGAAAGAACTAGTGAACTCTTTGATTGTTTAGTGTTCCTCAGCAATTTAGTTTCTTTGGTTTGATTTGTTTGCTTTTTATCTATTTATGATGCTACTTTAGATATGAATTCCAAGTTTGTATTTGAATTGGTTTTTGCCTTGTTATGCTTTTCATTTGTTCTCCTCTTCTTCATGGGAAATGACTAACAATTGGTCAATCTAGTTTAACTCCCCTTTAACATAATCATATTATATATGTTTTCTATTAGATATTGTGCCTATAAGTACCAAAGTAGTGCAGGGTAATTTTTCAAATCTTCTAAATTATTTACAATTTATTCAAAATAAATTTATTTTCTCCTTTCTAACGTCCCTAAATAACTACGACTTAAGATGAATCAATACAAAATGAAGTATGTACTGCTGGAACAAAGTTAACATGAGAATAAAGAGTGCTGGGTGGGTTGTACAGGTACCACATAACCACTTAACAAAAGGGAAACAAAAGGAAATTGAAATCAATTTTATTCATTTTAATAAGGGGAAATTCTGCGGCTCAATGGCATACAGTACACGCATAAGGTTAATATGTGAGATCAAATAAAGTTTAAAAGTCAAATTGATAGGTTCAGCAGACGATAAGTCGATCGACGTGCCACGCTTTGTAATATTGAATTTGTTCAATTGATATTCTAGTACTAAAGATCTTTGATTTAACATGCTTATATTTTGCGGTTACAAGTACATCCATTGACTAGATATAATATTCAACGGTATTTTTCCCCGAGTAATCCAGAAGGAATTATTCAGTTTATTGAATTCAATTAGGAACAGGAATAGATTCATATATATATATATATATATATATATATATTGTGTTCATAAATCATACAAGATGGCACCAAGATTCACAATACGGAGGAGGACATGTCACCGTATATTGATAATAGTTTTCTTTCTAGTGATGTTTTCATTTATATATCCAATCATTGTCGAGGAAAACTCTGATGTCTCAAACAAAGGTGTTTTGGCTCGGTATCAAAACCACAACTTGAAGGAGACATATGAGGTTTTCAATGAAAAGAAAGTTCAAAGTACAGACTATGTCAAGGTTGCAAGAGAAAATGCAACATTATTCTCACTAGTGAGAAATTCCGATTTGGATGATATGATAAGTTCAATAGATTACGTGGAGCAGAGGTTCAACAAGAATTACCATTATGATTGGGTCTTCGTGAATGATGTTCCCTTCACAGACGAATTCAAAAGAAAAGTGTCAGCTAAGGTTTCGGGGTTAGCTAAATTTTCCACTATTCCTTCTGAGTATTGGGATATACCCAATTGGATCGATGAGACCATTGTGCTCCGTTCCATGAACAGATTAATGGATGAACATGTCTTATACGCAGAAAGTGTCACTTATAGACAGATGTGCAGGTTTAATGCTGGATTCTTCTACAGATTGAAAGTGTTACAAGATTACAAATACTACTGGCGGGTGGAGCCTAATATCGAATATAATTGTGACATACCATATGATCCATTCAAATTAATGAGACAAAACGGTAAAGTGTATGGCTTCAACATTGCATTAGAAGAGGATAAACGTACCATTAGACAACTTTGGTCCCTGACTCAGAAGTTCTTCAATGATAATCCAGAGTTACGAGACCCATCTCATTCATTGGACTTTATTCAATTTGATGAACGGTCAGGGGGGCCCGTTGATCGTCATTACAATTTATGCCATTTTTGGAGTAATTTTGAAATTGCCAACATGGATGAACTTTTCAGAAGAGATGAATACGCTCAATACTTCGACGTGTTAGACCGTTCAGGTAATTTCTTCTATGAACGGTGGGGTGATGCACCTATTCATACTTTAGCAGTGTCTTATATACTGTCACCAGATCAGATTCAATTCTTCGAGCATACTGGTTATTTCCATAGACCACTTAGAAATTGCCCAACCAGTGAGAGTATTCGTAATGAACTCTCATGTCATTGTAATCCGGCGAAAGACTTTACGGAAGACCCATGGTCTTGTATTCCTAGATTTTTCAAGGCACTTGACTTACCTATGCCTGATTACTTTGTGAATGAACATTAATGACTTTTATAATAATAATAATAATAATAATTCAAATATATATATATATATTGAAAATATTCAAATCAGAAATCAATCTGAAATTTAAAGAGTAAAAATGCACAAAAAAGAAAAAGCAATATTAATAAACCTGATTAAACCTTTAAAATAATAATAACCAACCAACCAACCAGCTAACTAACCAGCTAAACGACAATAGCCACCTAGCATATATATGTTTATATCAAATAACCATAGAAAACAATAAAAACAATAATAAAGAAAAGGAAAGATAAAAATAAAAACTATAATAACCCAATATATAAAACGTAAAAAAATATTAAAAATCTCTTCAACAAGATAAAAGTGTACTTTGAAAAGGTAAAACAGAAAACGAAAAAAAAAAACAGCATACCCAAACCAAATTAAGAAAAATAGAGAAAAGAGCAAATAATAAATGGAAATTCAAACAAAGATGCAATATAATAATAAGATGTTTAACTTGTTTTAGTTTTTTTTTTGTTTTTTTTTTTTTTGAAATTTTTTTTTTTTTGAAGAGGTATAAGTAACTTCATTCAACAACTATCCAACAAGGAACAACAATAGAGAAAACACATATTGACATGGAAGTATAGATTCATTGTCTCATACCTTGTTTATCAATCTTTTGTCTCAAGATTTTCAATCTATTTCCGATACTTGTGATAAACAATTCCACAGTTTGTTTATCCTCCGGATCCAGTTTGTCACCACCCTCTTCATAGTTCAATAGAGATTCAAGCATCCAGATTGAAGTTGAGTAAGTCAGTTCACAACCCAATAGATCTTCGTTCTTCAATTCATTCACCGCTGCAGTTCTTGACATCTCCAAGGCACGATCAAAGATGAGCTTTTCAGCAATGATCGATTTTGGTTCCATGCCACTGCTGCTTGTAGATGATGCAGCATCAGGTGGCAACTTCTCAATGGCATTGGCCAATTTCAGCTTCAAAAATTCAGCCTTTTCCAAAGACTCATTGAATCTTGATCTGATCCATTGAACCAATTCGTTCAATTTAGGTGAGGTGGATGACTTAGAAGAGTTATAGTGCCACCAATCAGATGCAATAGACATTGCCTTCGCTAATAATGATAAAGTCTTCACATACAAAGACACACCCTCTTCACTTATTGTTTTAACCATTTCTGGAGGTAATGATTCTTGTTGGTTATCGTCACCATTGAATGAATTGCTATTCAGAGAACCTGACGATGGGGGCAATGGAATTAACTGAGAGAACTTCACCTCAGCAAACAAACTGATGGCATGGGCCATTGTCGCTAAAAGTTCCAATTGGTTGATAACTTCAGCATCATCAAGGATAATCTCTTGTGGAAGAGGCTTTAATGCCTTTGTGTTTAGTAGGGTAGTATTCAAATGTGTGAGAGCAGTATCTGCGACAAATGCTGGGGTTGTTGGCACTTCTTGAACATTATCCAATTGTTGTATTTGATGATGGGCCTGAGGTTGCTGTTGCATGGCGCCAAACAATCTATTAGACGTGTAACCCAATGCTTTAGAAAGAGCATTAGTAGGACTAATGGAGATTGGAAGTTTCCGATCAGTGAAACTTGGTCTCCGATGGTTGGACGCATTTGATGATGATCTTGATGACGACGAGTAACGACGCGTGTAGTAGTTATTGTTATTGTGACTGCCATTGTTTGAATGAGAAATAGCTACGGCACCAGTACCGGCCTTTTCTAATTCATCAGCAAGAGCATTGACCTCCACAGTACGCTTTTCCACAACGACGTATTCCTTTTCATAGGTAACAGTGTCCCGCAGCTCTTTACCTCTGTTTGAAGATGGATTAGCAGTGGTCAACGCAGTAGATGATGGTGATGGTAATTGTGCTGATGATGATGATGCAGATGCCTTTTTGGCTTGTATCGAATGTTCTAAAGACGCAGCTGGGGGACTGTTCTTGGTGATAATTTTCTTAATTAAATCATCGTTTTCTGACGTCTCCAAAGGCCTTGGAGTTGCTGCCGCTGTTGCTTTGAATTTGTTGGATCGAGGAGAAACAGGAGCGGAACCATCAATCGAGTTAGACGATGATACATGTGCTGATGATGAGTTTGATGATGGTATCATCACAGATGCGTTCTTCTCGACAACTAATAAATCATTGAAGAATTCTTGGAATCCCATTCTTTCAGTTGGGTTTGCCTTGAGTAAACCACAAATCAGTCTGACAATGTCATCAGACACCTCAGCAGAGGTAGGAAATGAAATGACATCCTTGGCCTTTTCGATTTTTCTCAACAACGCCACATGGTTGGCAGCTCTGAATGGAGGTTTACCGACAGACATTTCATAAATGACAGCACCGACGGACCATAGATCAGCCTTAGCATTGTATTTTTCATATCGCAAAATCTCTGGAGCCATGTACAATGGTGAACCACATAGAGTCTCTGCTAATGAAGTTGATGGCAAGAAACGAGCAAATCCGAAATCTGCAATCTTCAACACAGGCAACTCCTGCATACCAGAGTAACCCAATTGTCTGAACTCCTCCATGGATTGCACCGGAGGTTGAAGTAAAAGGTTCTGGGGTTTGATGTCCCGGTGAACCAAGTTTTGTGATCTTAGAAACTCCAATGCAGCGGCTAATTGTTTGACAAAGTGCACCACAATGACTTTGTTCAACCCATGAGAGTTTGGAGGAGAAGGGTATTTAGCCAATATTGGGGCAATCACCGGGTGGGTGGTGACCAATTCCTCTTTCTTCTTGATGAAATTCGACAAATCCCCCAATGAGCAATACTCCATCACTAAGTGGAAATGTTGTTCCGTTTGAATACAATCTATTAGTGCCACAATATGAGGATTCTTTAAATTCTTTAAAATGGAAATCTCAATCTCCAAGTTTTCAATCAATTTTTGATTCTTGAGTCTAGATCTAAACACTGATTTGATCGCCACCGGTTTCTTTGATCTGTTGTCCAACCCTTTGTAAACATTGGCAAACGAACCTCTACCAATTTCGGGTCCTATGGTGAAGTGGCCGATCACTTGAGGTTGATTTGGTGTATTCGCCATTGACATTATCTGCGACATATGTAAATGATACGTATTTGTGTATATAGATAGGGGCGCTGTTGTTGTTGTTCTAATAGTTGTACTGCTAATGGTAATAAAGACTGAATGTATATATCTATATATATCCAATATATATATAAATATAAATCGATTATGTGTGATTTATTAGTAATAAAAGGATCATGTATTTGTACAGAGAGATAGATAAGAGTGAGATGAGTATATGTGTTTTTATTTTTTTTGTTTTGGTGTATTTGTATTTGTATTAGTCACGGATATTGTTTATGTTTTTTTCTCTCTCGTCTTAACTATGGGAATAGTAGGTGTGGCTCGCTCAAAAGATAGGACTGGGCAAGAGGGAACAGGAACAGACACAGGAACGGGAAAAAACCACACAAACAAGTTATTAAACGAGGTGCTTCTTGTTGGAATATTCGAATAGTATAGTATACTATAGTGTAGTAATATAGTATATAGTGTGAGTATATATATACCTTGATGTCTACTTGGAGTGGATCTAAAATGAATTTTATTTATCGGAGAAAGGCAACAGAAACAGTAGGCTGAGATGAGATAAGAAGTTTTTTTTTATATGTGAAACAGAGAACAGTTGATTTGATGATTGGTAAATTAACTTGAACAAGTGATTTGGATTCGAGATTACAACTTATGATAAGTTGAAAGTCAAGTAGATGTTAAACACTATACCGAGCAACAAGAATAAGAATAAGAATAAGAATAAGAAGGGTAAGAAGAAAAACGTAGGTAAGGGAAACAGTAACAGAATAAAATAAAACAGGGGAAAGGAAATTTGTTTTAAAACCCGCGTTTGTTTCCTTTACACAGGCAGCCGAGACTCACTCTGTCGAGAGATTATAGTATATATATATATTAAGGTATGTTAAATGTATATTAATACAGTTACAATTTTGATTTGGTTTGATCTATATGCGATATTAGTGGATACAAACTAGATTATATATCAGTTAATGGATGAAAGGGAGAGTGGGGGGGGGAGGAAAAGGAATATGGTTTACTTAGTTGATTGTATCGGTGCTGTGTAACCCCCACTGTTGTTGTCAAGTAAATAAATAAGTAAGTAATTAAGTACAATTATAAATATAAGTATGATTGCTTATAAATGTATATATCTATATATTCTCTACGATATACGCTTTTAACACATACATAAGTTTCTATAAGCAAATTATATCCACATGCAAAGAACACTTTTTGTATATGTGTTTTTATAAATTGCCATTGTTAATTATGGCGCTCATACCTTCATATTAGATAACACATAAAAACAAGAACAACAACAACAACAACAACAACAAAGGAACAACCACATGCAATGGTATTGGGGGGTCTATACGAGATTACCGTATATATATATATATTTACTTTTCTACACGGATTAGTTTTGTACTCTTGTTGCACCTGGCTTGACTGTGATTTCCCTTATTAAAAGGAAAAGGACAACATAACATATTTTAACACCTGATCAGTGTGGGCTCTGTTATTAATGATTCACTTAAAATGGTTCTAACTAAATTAAACAATCAAAAATTACTTTTAGTTTAGTGTGTCTTTTTTTTTACTTGTTTAATTGATGTATCCATTGTGATTCACGTTCACTCCTTTACGATATGTAGAGAGAGACTCATGTTTGATGGCAAACAATCACCCCCCTCTTGTCAAATCTACCCCTCCCTCTCAAATGATCTGAATGATTCCAGTGTTTTTTTCTTTATTTGTTTGCTTCCTTCTCTCTTTCGTCATTTTTTTCTAATCATATCCATTTATAATTACACTGTAATAGATCACACATTTGTATATATATATGTTTATATCGATATATATTGCAATTAACCAAGAAGTGTAACCCACTTTGTAATATCCGATTCTCTCTCTCTTGTTTTCAAAAAAAAAAAAAAAAACGCCGCACTCATTCCCGATTTGGTAATCCGTACCCTCTTATCTAATTTTTTCTTTATCTTGTCTTTGTTTATCGTTAAAGGAAGATGGAACGGGGAAGGGAACGGGAAAGGGAACGGGAAAGGGACAGGGACAAACACCCACTTGTACCGATGGCAATGTGGGTTTCATGTCAAGTCAAGTAAGGGAAAAGTAAAAAAAACTAAAACAGTTCCTAGGTATAGTCATTACTTAATTTGTTCTCTAACTGATCTGTGTTTTCTTTACTTGCTTTTATTACTAACCATCAATCAAGAAAGATAAAAGGACATCCACGGCAAATGATTTCAAGGAATCAATCAATCAACACATCTATAGCATTCTCAGTGATATCAACTGTATCATGGATCATCGCTCAACTTCCTCAACAGTACCAAAATTACAAAACTAAAAACACCGGTGGGTTTGCACCTCAGTTTTTGATTCTTTGGATGCTGGGGGATTTGTTCAGTTTACTAGGGTGCTTGCTGACAAACCAATTACCGTTTCAAATGTACTTGTCCACTTACTTCTTATTCAATGATTTCGTTCTCGTCACTCAGTACTTTCTTTACTCATCAACTGATTGCCAGTCTACTCCCAGTTCAGAGTTGCTGAGATTGTTTGATGATCCATTGGAAGACACCGAAGGGTACATTGAGTACCAATCCATCCACAATAGCAATGGTAAATTACCATCAGAATCAGAATCAGAACCAAAACAGATAACAGGGAACACCAATACAAGAACAACATCAGATGCTACATTAGTGTCTAATGGTACTTTTAAAAATCTGATGAAACCAACGGCAATGGCCAAATCAGCCACTGCTATGTCTATACTTACACAAGTTTCATCTGCGTCAGCTTTGTTTATCCATCAAACCACAACCAATACCCCTGACCCATCATTCATCATATCCAGAGAACAGTTAGGATTGATGCTTGCTTGGTCATGCACCGTCATCTATTGTTCGTCTAGAATACCACAATTGATTAAGAATTACCGTAGGAAATCGGTCGATGGGATCTCTCCATTATTGTTTACTTTTGCATTGATGGGAAACACTTTCTACACATTGTCAATTCTATCGTCGCCTGATTTCTTGTTGGTGGATTCCCCAACAAAGAAACAGTTCTTATTGAAAGAGTTACCATACATTCTAGGATCTGCCGGAACATTAATATTCGATGGGTTTTACTTTTACCAACGTTGGTTGTATGGAATGAGTAATTATCATGATCTTGACTTGGCTGGTTCTAGAATCACATATTTGGTTATTGAGGAAGACCAAATGTTTGAATCAGAGATCTAATAGGTTCTCTAATAATGGTGTTTTGTTACTAGAGTAGATTGCATTTTTTTTTTTCATTTTCATTTTGGTTTTTGTTTGTACTTGTCTTTACTATCGGCTGTTCTTTTGCATTATACGGATCTTCCCGCTTCCCCTTCTAATACCAGTATTTTATTGAGCTTAAAGAAACGGTAAAACTGTAGATTTATTCATGCAATAAATTATATATATATTATAGTGAAAAGAAAAAAAAAAGAAAAAAACAGAACAACTATAAAATAATACAAGAAACTAAAAGAAAAAAAGACAAATGTGTAGAAAAAAAAACAAAACTAAACAAAAGACAAATATATTTGGTCAAAAAGGCTATGAAAATTAATATAGTAAACTGTTATACAAATAAATACATGTCAAAATCCCCGGAAGAACTGTTGTTGCTGCTGCTGTTGCAGTTGTTGCTGTTGAAGTTGTTGTTGTTGAAGTTGTTGTTGTTGTATTTGCTGTTGTTGTAGTTGTTGTTGAAATTGTTGTTGCTGAGCCAATTGGTTTAATGATGGAGCACCCCCAGTTTGTTGTTGTAGGGCTGCAGTCTGTTGTTGTTGTAACAAAAGTTGTTGTTGTTGTTGTTGTTGTTGTTGTGAAGGGTCCATGTATTGTTGTCCGTTGGAGTCAATGTAGTAAATAGCACCGGTGTTTGGATCGATGTATTGATATATTTGAACATCGGTTGAATAACCTGCTGCTGCAACCTTATCCGGAGACACCAATGTAGCATTGGAATCACCTGATAACCAATCAAAATCATTGGCTCCAGTCTTTGTTGCATCTAACAAAGATCCAGCAGTTGGACGTCTTCTTGGTAATGGTGGTGCAGCACCACCACCGTGTCTTTTGATGTAGTCGACCGCTGCTTTAAGATCCCCTTGACATTTGATTAAGGCATCGATGTTTTCTTCTTCATCCTCATAACCATAGTCAAATTTCATCTTTCTAGCCCGGTCTCTGTAAGATTCCCTGTTGACACTACCTCTGCTGCTTCCACCACTACGTCTACCACCACTGCTGCGCCCACTACCGTATCTGTGTCTAGATGATGATGATGAGGAGCCATAACGTCTGTCATCATCATCATCAAGGTAGGAGCTTCTTCTTCTCGATGATGAAGGTCTTGAACCGTATCCATTCGACACAAATGAATCAAAATCAGAACCACCGGTTCTACCCTCAGATCTTCTGAATCTGTCTCTGAATCTGGATCCAAAACCATGGCCACTCGAACCACGAGACTCATCCAAGTTGTAATCTTCTTCTTCAATTGGAGTGGTTCTGAATTTACCATTGATGTATTTGTCTCTGAGGTACATTGTAATTGCATCCTTGTCATCATCGTCTAATGGGAATGGCACTTTCTTCGGGTTCCACAGTCTTTGATTTTCCTTGTTACCCATGCTTTCCATAGTGGCCAGCTCATAACTGGACCAAGAATCTATACTCAAAGATTTCACACGAGACACATCCGATCCAAGATTTCTATGAACAGATGCACACCGCCCACATAGAAACACACCTAAATTCCATGATGCCCATGTTGGATAAACCGCTCTACATTCACCACATCTGTTGTTGTTCGAATGGCTGTTAAGCATATGGAGCAACCTCTTCTCCTGTTCTGATGTTTTCGCCATTGTATCGTTTCTGTTCGTCTTTTTCTTGATTTGTTATTCTTTGACCGTTGACCAATTTAAATCTGGAAATTCAAAATCAAACTCTATATACTGTGAACTGTATTTATCAGTTTATTCAATGTAATTGATAACTGACGCTATTGTTTTTTCGTAATGATAGTTGTTGAACAATATGCCATTATCAACCATGTACCATCTGTAGTACACTATAGCCAGCCTCCTTTCTCTCAGTTCGGCTTGTTCGCTTTCTCCAAAAAAATGCCAAAAAGGAAACGAAAATGCAAAAAAGCCAACTGGTGCAGAGATGTATCTAGCTATTTCTCCGAACCCAACAGAAAAAGTAACAAAGTCCGCTCCTGCAACTATGATCAACAAAGGTCAAATAGGGGGTTGTAAAGAAGCTGGGTGCTTTTCACATACACACACATATATATACAAACAATAACCACGGTAGGTGCTACATAGACAGATAACTAACAATGAGTAAACGGGCTAATTCAAGGTCAAATGTCACGATAGAGGAAACGATAGAAACGACTGAACAGTATACCGAAGAGTCCGGATTGATTGCTAGAAAGACAACAAAGAAAACAAGAAAGCTATTCCGTTACCATGAAGTGCCGGAATGGCAGCAGGATAACCATTACATTCTGACAGGATACGTTAGAGAAACCAATGATTTAACACAATGTTTTGACTCTTTGTTTTACTGGCATAATGAATCAGTTAATGTGTTGTCTCATTTATTCCCTGGATTGATCATGCCAATAATCTTAACGCTTTTGACTCCATTCTTCGTCAACCATAACAATTTAATCAAATCCATTCCTGAAAGCATATGTCATATTCCCATCTATTCCACGACGAATAAAGTCGATAATTTCATGTTTTATCTATTCTTCAGTGGGTTTGTCACTTGTTTGTCTTGCTCTGCTATTTTCCATTTGACAAAATCACACTCGTTAAAAGTGTCAAACATAGGTAACCAATTAGACTATGTTGGTATTATCGCATTAATCGTTACATCCATGGTCGGAGTCATTTACTATGGTTTTTACGATAACATTAACGCAATGCGGTTCTTTATTGGGTTGGTGTTGTTCTTTGGTTCCATTTGTCTGTGTATCACATTGATCCCCGAGTTTAGAGCATCGCATTGGAGACCATTCCGTGCAGCTATGTTTGTGATATTTGGACTCTCTGCTGTATTCCCCATTGGATTTGGGTTTTGGAGATATGGTGTTCATGAAACATTTGTAAGAATTGGATTGAGTTGGGTGTTATTGGAAGGATCGGGTTACTGTTCAGGTGCATTTATCTACGCTGCCAGAGTACCAGAGAGGTTTTCTCCTGGTAAATACGATATATTTGGCCATTCCCATCAGATATTCCATTTCTTGGTTGTAATTAGTGCTTACTTCCATTTCAACGCATTAGTTGAATCATATAAATATGCTCACACCATCCTAGCGCAACTTTAACGTTTACCTCTTGTATAGTCATCATTATCATTATTAATTAATTTATATATAACACGATAACTAAAAATATGTATATATAATATAAGCGATCAAAATATTACACGTTGAAAGACACCATACCACTCATGCATCGAATCAAAACACGGCACCGCTGCTGATAAACAGTTTGTCCTCGTTTTTCTTACACCATTTCACAATATTCTTGCATGACCGTATCAAAACACTTTTATCAACAAGACCTCCGTTGTTGATTAAATAAATTTCATAACTTGGTGTAGATATCAATAACCCAACAAGATAATCACTTCCATTTTTCCATTTGATCATATTGATGAAATTATTGGAATCCAATAATGACGGATGCCTACCATTAGCATGTCTTTCACTTAATTGGATCTGCGGATTGCTTCTGTGGTTCAGCACCATTCTAGAGTACAGATACGAATAGATGATCATCAATTGCCCTCTCATTCTAGGATTTTCACTTTGAATGGACATCTCGTCGTCTATTCCTTGTAACCGTGAATACACAAATTGAGTGTGTCTTTTAGATTTGAAAATGAAATGTTTCACCAATGGAGCAGGGATATCGATCGGTGATATCTTCCCATATGGTAATCCAGTACTTCCATCTGCACCTTGTGTACCAACAATTGCTTTGTAAAGCTCTCTATAAATGGTTCTGTTGAGCTTTATGGTTTTAACAATACGATTTGATATCTTTCTCATCTCAAAAAACACATCCTTGTAAGCACTTAACAAAATAACCGATACCTTTGTCGAATCTAAATCTCTAGAACTGGCTGCATAGGAAGAATCGTTCAAGATATCCATATTCAAATCATGGATCTTCATCAAGTTTTTATCTTTCAAATCGATAAATTGAATAAATGCATACAAAAACCCATTTGGATTAAACTTTGGCAGGCACACTGGCACCCAAAAGTCCTCATTGGCAGTCAATTGTAATACACCAGATCCTCCACCATCACTAACATCCTTTGATTTGCTTGATTTGAAGGTATCGGTATTGAAAATCATAGAAAAAAGTAGTTGTAAATCGGAGGTATGAAGTGTGTGTTTTCTAGGTCTCAAGACACTGATCAATTTTCCACTTGGGGCAACGAGCAATCCGTACAATAAACTTTCCGATTTATTTTCTAGCAGAATACTGTCTATCTTAGATCTAATGGCTTTTCGAAGTTTCAAGCACTCCAACCCACCAATTGTTAACCCAGGATTGTTAAAATTAGCGAGATCGTTACAAATAGAGTCGAGGCAGGCTATATCTGTTTTCCCCAATAACTTTCTTAAATCAAAGTTTTCCCTCTTTTGGAAAACCATATCAATGTGTGGTTTACTCAATGTAGTTAACAAGAAATTGTATAGGAAATCTAATTGTTGATTCAATTGAATATCAGATTCCCCCAGTGAAGAACTGGCCATTAAAATTATTGGCGATTTATTTAGAAATAAGAACCGAACTTGACGACCACCTCTTGAACCAGCAACAATGGACTTCAATGTCTCTGATTCTCCATTCGAAGAACCGTATTGGAAAAATGACACTATTGTCTGAATAATACCAGAGTATACGGTTAAAATATCATCAGACCCATGCATGGAGTAAATTGGCTTCCCTGCTGAAGACAAGATGAAAAAATGTTTTTTATGACTGAAAAAGGTATCACTATCACTACTATCATCTGCAAAGTCCAATTCTAAACCTAAATCAATTGGGTTGTTCATTGCAGAGTCGTATATCAAACTGTTGTTTGTAATTGAGGCCATCAAGGAGGCAGAATCAGAAAATATACTAGGAGCTAGACTGTCTTGATTGCTTGGTTTCCGTGTTTCATTCAATATAGGAGATAACATCTTACTTATAGTTGCTGTATCATTAGTATACGTTTGATCTCTGGTCTTCCTCAGACTTATGTTTCCGATATCTGAGGTGACATCAGCCAAGGAATTAGACTCATCATCATATACTTTCAACATTGGAGTTGTATGTTGGGACAAAACTCTATGTGCATTGACGTTGTTGTTACCACCAACAAGAGATACCACATCAATCTCGTCGCCACTTGCATGATCGTTGTTAACTGCAGTTGTTGCGGCAGATTTGTTGGAGAGTTCATTCAACATCAATGTGTTCGAAATCAGAGACACATGTGACTTTCTATGATTTAATCTATCAGATGGAATATTTGGAGGAAATAATGATGGATCTCTGTATGGATTGAAATGACCAGGTGTTTCTGGAAGACTATCATTACTGCCTGTCTGTGATGGGGGGTCACTTGTAGTGGTTGTGCAGGTGCTGTTAGCTCTGGACTCATAATTGGGTCTGTAAATGTAGTTCTCGTGGATAGCAATTGGGCTGCTAGACGGCACCAATGTACTTTCTCCTTGTTCCTCTAGATCAGACATGTCCAGATCAACAAAATAATGACCACTAAATGGATGTATTCGTTATAACACAATAATATTGATCGTTGTTCTAAAGTTTTTGTAAACAAAAGGAACCTTTTTTTTGTGTGGTTTTATTTTAAGCAAAAGCGTGACAAAAGTCCCGCCTATTTGAATTTCATAAAAACAATTCAGGAACCATACAATTTATTCCAACCCTTTGACCGGATTTCGTTCGGTAATACAACATTGAAATAGAACTGTTTTATTGATATCAGCCATGTCAGAACTGAATAGGAGCAGGTCTTCTATCACAAAGCCGCCATCGTTCATGTCATTGTCGAACAATTCGTCAGAGAGTTTTGACAAGGATGGTTCCAAATCATCAAAATTACAAAAGAAACTGTCAAATTTAATGTTTCACACGGGAAGATCATCCATGGAACAGAGTCGAAAGAATTCAGATGAATATGATTCAACAAATGTAGCAACTACAACAGATATTCATCCAAACATATCCAATGTTGAATTCAACAATGTCCGTTCCAGTTTTGACAATCAAAAAGACGGCACTACAAGTAATCTCTCAAGCACACCAAGTTCATCATCATATGATTTGCGTTCTCGTTCATCCACAACAACACTTTCGAAGATCGGAAAAGAAATGAAAATATCAAGATTGATGGGATTGTCTGGTGATAAAAAGAAGAGACATCACCATCATCAATCAAATGGTAGTGATACACAAACCATCGATACTGCAACAACTCATCATTCCATACATGACAGATATAATTCATCTTCCAACTCTTTTAGTGGGTTTGCTGCTAAATTGAAGAAACCAGATAACCTGTCCATTCAAGCATCAATGATGCCTTCCAAAGAGCTCAAATCTCCGTTGTACAGAACATCCAAAGAGGTTGAGAGAATTGCTAATATCAGCAGTAGTGCTGCAGTTGTGGATAGACATAACATATCAACTAGTAACAGTCAACAGGTGATGGCTAAATATAAACACCATTTTCTCAGATCCAAAAAGGATACCATGAAATCATCATCCAATTCTAATTCGGATGTTGGTGGAGCTGCAATTTACTCGTTTCACCCTTCAACTACAAACGGTGCTTTGACTAGTGATGAGTTACATAGGACGATTTCAGAATTAGAGACGTTAGACTTTAATGATACTGCGGTGACGGATGACAGAGATATGGTCTCTGATGATGCATGGGTTACTTTATGTTCTTTAATTTCACCATTGTTTAAATGTGAGAGATTGAAAGTGCCAATAGAAGAAATCAACAAGTTAACATATCTTTATATCAAACTTCGGAAGTCTCAAAGTGTAAATGCCCAAGGACCCATGATTACAGGGGCCATTCACTCTCCAGTGGTTCCGAATTATCAACCTCAAGTCACACAGAGTCCAAATGGTTGGATTACTCCTTTGTCTGCTCCAACCCCCACTTTTGTTACACAGTTCACTCAATCTCCAACAACTTCAATGCACACATTGTCATCAGGAACGAATAAAGCGGTTGATGAAATACAGGAGTACTTTAAGGTTGGTATGTCGGCATTGATGACATATCTACAAGTAGACGAGTCCAAGGGAACAGTTGTTCTGAATAATAGAATTCACAATCCATTCTTTAAAAACACTACACCTACTAAAAGACAACCAATGAATACGTCTTCACCATCACAATCAACAAACACAGTTCCATTATATTTTGAAAAATGCTGCTATGCTCTTTGGGAGTATTTTTACAACGATGTGTTTTTCTACTTAAGGGGTATATTTTTACCATTAGAGAATGAAACGATCGAAGAAATACCTGGTTCTGCGTCTACAGGTACGAATGGATCTCCGATGGTTGATGTTTCAGTTATGTCAGCCAATTATGGTATGCATGATCCTACTAGTAACGCAGTGACGAATTCTCAACAACCAATAATCCTTTCTGTGAGGGATATTATTTTAATCTCTTATAGAGATAATGTGGTGATTCCACTATACGAACAAAACAGACAACTTGACAGCTCAGAGAGAGATTACCGGAAAAGTACCATTAACAAGACACTGTCCAATGATAATATTGAAAACAGTAATAAATCAAAAAGAGAACCATCTGTTGTTGGTGGTGAAGACGACTATGCAATGCATTCCACTTTATTGCAGTGCTTTGCAGTCCTATCTGGTGTTCAAACCAATGATACAAATCAAAAAATCATTGAAACATTAATGCATCAAACCAGAGAAAAATGTTTGATGTTGGAGAACCGTTGCAAGCTTTGATTTGTAGTTTTTTTAATGTACATTTAGCCTTTTTATAAAATATATGATGATTTAATCTTATAAGCATATAGTAAAATGAAATTATAGAAGTATACATAGTAATAAAAAATAGATAAGATAGGTAGAAAAGATAAAATATTTTTAATGGGGGGGAGGAGGGAAGCTAGCTATTTAAGTGTGCACCATGGTCTTCCATGATCCACTTGATAACCACAAAGAGATGGCTCAAGGAACATAGAAATAGTGGCAGCTATGACTATACCACCACTGTCACTGATACCCACGCAGCCCATGGCAAACTCTCTTTCATTTAATGGTGTGTTTTCCGTGACCATCATGAAAGTGTTTACATAACCAGCTCCACCTAGTAACCCTTCATAAAAGATTAACAGGAAAATGAGATAAATGTTTGGAATGACCATATATAGTGATTGGATGATACAGATGAACACATTGACCAACTGTAACACAGATGGCACTGATAAATTCTTGATTCTTATTATGGAACCAGATGATCTGGATATAAACACGCCCAATTGATAAAGTGTACCATACGTGACGTAGGCATCTCTATAATGCGAAAAAGGCAGGCTGTCTATATCAAATAACAGTGTAGGAGAGATACCTTGATTAATAACATACTCTGAAATGTACACCGTGAATAGAGGTAACATATATGGCACCAGTAGAGGTTGGATTCTATTTAATGTGTTGCTAATATGATTCATTAATCTCTTTGATTTGTCTTCGTAATGTTTCGTTGAGAATGACACAGGAGTAGTAGTGTCAGGCTCATCGTTGCTAAGCAACACAGTTTCGGAACCATCCACTGGAATACCATGTTCAGGATCCTCAAGAGTGGAGTATTTAGTAGTAGAGGAAGGCAACACTTTGAAATATGTGACAATGAACGCAAATGGCACCACTGCAAAGATCACTAGGGCCACTCTTGGAGAAATAGCCAACCAAGTGGTCATCACCATGAACACAAAGGATCCAACCAATCC
The DNA here is from genome assembly GCA_003707895.3 of Ambrosiozyma pseudovanderkliftii. Classification (NCBI taxonomy): domain Eukaryota; kingdom Fungi; phylum Ascomycota; class Pichiomycetes; order Pichiales; family Pichiaceae; genus Ambrosiozyma; species Ambrosiozyma pseudovanderkliftii. Next base: position 54,696 of record PPLW03000040.1, read on the forward strand.
TGCACCACCGGTTCCAGATGACCAAGCAGTCAATGAAATATCAGGATAAAAATGGGTCAATTGAAGGAAAGTGGTCTCACCTAACCCTGACGAGGCTGATGCTAGACAGATACCTAACAAAATGAACCAAACGTTTGACGACAGGGACACGATTAACATTCCTATAAAACTCAACGTCACCAAGATGAACATTCGTAAATAGTATGGAATCAGATGGATAAAGAATGGAGCTAGTAACTTGAGTGTGAACGATGGTAACACATCAGCTATCAACACAACAGCCTTTGGAGTGGTTGGTCCGACCAAATCCACAGCGGCACTTAAAATGACAACGTATAAGACATTATTCACCAACCCAAAGATCCAAAAAGCGGCAAATATACGTTTAAATGAACTCATCTGTGTTATTTCCAATGAGATGATCAGTGTTTTCTAGTTTAATTGAATTAAAAGTATAGTATAGAAAGAAACAATACTGTACTGAACTGAAGATAAAAATTAAACTAAAATCAAAACAGCGATAAGACTCGCGTTATCACAAAAGGTATTCAAATCAAAAAACGATACAATACGATACAAATTAAAGGTAAATATTTAAATTGAATGGAGTATTCATTACACACAAGTTAAAAGGTGAACTATATACAATTTTTTATAAGTAAAAGACAGAGTGATATACAATACTAAGAAAATAATGATCAAAATGTTGAGTATTTTTTTTTCTCTTTTACATTGTCATCGGTTTGCTTTCAAAACAAACAAAATGACAAGGAAAAAGAAAATGAATTGAAGGATGGGACTAATTATCTTAGAAACCCATACCTGGCATACCACCCATTGGAGGAGCAGCGGCAGCTGGACCCTTTGGTTCTGGAGCATCGACAATGGCACATTCGGTGGTGGCTAATAGGGAAGCGACACCAGAAGCGTCAACTAAACCGCTCTTGACAACCTTGAATGGATCAATGATACCGGCTTGGATCATGTCAACGTATTCACCAGTGGCAGAATCGTAACCATAGTTGAACTTGTCACCGTACAAGTCAGAGATCTTACCAATGATGACGGCACCTTCTTCACCAGCGTTTTCAACGATTCTCTTAGCTGGCTTAGTGATGGCAGACTTGATGATTTGCACACCCAACTTTTGGTCAAAGTTATCAGTCTTAATGTCATCCAAGATCTTGGAAGCCTTGACTAAAGCAGTACCACCACCCGGTAAGATACCTTCTTCAACGGCAGCTCTGGTGGCACATAGGGCATCGTCAAATCTATCCTTCTTTTCACCAACTTCAACTTCAGAGGCACCACCGACTCTGATGACAGCGACACCACCGGATAACTTGGCTAATCTTTCATGTAATTTTTCCTTTTCATAGTCAGAAGTAGCTGGGTCTTCAATGACACCTCTGATTTGTTCCACTCTTTGTTGGATGTTGTCCTTAGAACCGACACCGTTCAACACGACAGTGTCTTCCTTGGTGATGGTGATGGAACCACATGAACCCAACAATTCTGGGGTGGCATTCTCTGGCTTAATGTCCAATTCTTCAGTGAACACGGTACCACCAGTCAAGATAGCAATATCACCCAAGGTGTTCTTTCTGTTGTCACCGAAACCTGGAGCCTTGACACAGGCAACTTGCACTTGACCTCTCAACTTGTTCAAGATACAAGCAGCCAAGGCTTCACCGTCAATGTCTTCAGCTAACACTAACAATGGTCTTCTCATCTTGTTGGAGATTTCCAACGATGGTAACACATCTTGAATGGAGGAAATCTTCTTTTCAGAGATCAACAACAATGGGTTTTCAAATTCAACCTTACCGGACTTGGCATCGGTGATAAAGTATGGGGAAATGTAACCTCTGTCAAATCTCATACCCTCAGTGACTTCCAATTCATCATCCAAGGTCTTACCCTCCCTAATGGTGATGACACCTTCCTTACCAACCTTCTCCATGGCGGAGGCAATTAATTGACCAATGTGAACGTCACCGTTGGCAGAGATGGTAGCGACTTGAGCAATCTCTGCAGAAGTGGTAACTTCCTTCTTGTTAGCTTGTAAATAGTCAATGACGGCTTCCACGGCAGATTGAGAACCTCTTCTTAAATCCATTGGGTTACAACCAGCGGCAACGTTCTTCACAGATTCAGTAAAGATAGAGTTACCCAACACAGTGGCAGAAGTGGTACCATCACCGGCACTTTCGTTAGTCTTTGATGCAACGTCTTGTAACAATTTAGCACCCAAGTTTTCAAACTTGTCCTCTAAAATGACAGACTTGGCAACAGTGACACCATCCTTGGTGATCTTTGGAGCACCAAATGGTTGTTCAATTAAAACATTTCTACCCTTTGGACCCAAAGTGACAGAAACAGCATCGGCCAAGGTTTCCACACCCTTTAACAAGGCAGCTCTGGCCTCGACACCAAACTTCAATTCTTTGTGTGAGTAGTTTCTAGCCAAAGAGGCAACGGACTTTTTAATTTGAGGACGAGCAAATCTTAACATTTGTGAATTATGTAAATTTTCTTTTTGTTAGTTTTCGTTGAAATCAAACTTGTGTAAATTGACACTATTGAAGAAAAGAGAGAAAAATCAAAATAAAAATAAAATATAAAAGAGGGAAAAAAAAAGGAAAGAAAAAAGGAAAGAAGGAAGTAAAACAAGTTTTAAATAAATAAAGTAGAAAACCGACGATGGCAAAATTAACCCACAAAATAAACTATGCCTTTTGAATCAATCAACCCTTTCTTCCTCTGTCTGTCTCTATAAATTTGAAAAATTTTTGGAAATCGTCTCTCTCTCTCTCTCTCCCTTTGTGTCTCTTTCAATGAGAGAAATCGATGGAAATTTCCAGATTCTTTCTTAATAGTCAGACAGACGTGCCCAACTCAAAAGTGTGACGATGGGTGATGAGAGCCGCTGGGGAAAGGGGAGTAACAAAAGAAGGTAAAGTGGGAACAAGAGCGAGCCAGCCAGTCAGCCAGGGGGAGAGAGGGAGAGAGAGAGAGGGACAACCAGTTCATCGGAAGTGGAGAGTGGGGAAAAATGGGGGGGGGGGAGGAAGGGGTGTTTTCGTTTCTTTAATTCATTTCGTTTATTGTATGTAGTTACATATACATATACATATACATATACATATAAAATAGATATAAAATAGATATAAAATAGATATATAGATACAAATTACTATTGATATATAGGGATTGGTTGGTAATGATAACAAACACAAACACAATATTCAAGTTAAAAATGCCCTTATACACTCAATTCAACTTACAAAAGGCACGTTGAGATCTGTTCCGGCCAAAAACAAAAAAAAAATTTCTCTCTCTCTCTCTCGACCTGACTTGGATGCGAGATCGGATTCCTAACTCCCTTTTCGGCGTATCGACGCGTCGATGGGTTTCTTTTATTTTCATGCATGTATATGTGTATATGTATATACTTATTATTAAATGTAATGTTATTGTGTTGTTATACAAGTAAAACTCTATAAAATATTGATAGATTCATGCAATGGTGGTGTAAACTCTCTTTCTGGATTTCCCATCAGTTCCATTGGCAATGGCCTCGTCTTGAGCCTCGGCGAATTCAAAGCTATGGTTCATCTTCCATTGGGTTTTAATGTACTTCAACCCACTAACGTTGAACCCAACATCGTTCACTGTAGTCTTCAAGATCCCTCTCAATTGGGTCTTCAATTGAGTGATGTCCTTTAAGAACACTTCATCCTTTTGGCTGATGAATTCCATGGAATTGGATCTGATGGTGAAGAACAACACTCTACACATCAATGATACATGGGTCAAATTCTTGTTGATGTTCTGAGGATTGGTCCAAATACGAATAAATTTCAACAACTTCACCGTGTAAGAGAACGGTAACACAACTAATGCATCTTCCAATTGGGATGCCTTGATCTTACTGAGAACATCCAACACGTACACTTCAGGTGCTATGTTCAACGCAGTCAATAGAGCATTCTTAGTCGGAGCAATAGGTTGTTGTGCTAGCTTTCTCAATTTAAACGCTTTGACACCACGTTCATATTCTTCTTGGTCTTCAATGTCTTTGAATGCAATGTCAATGGCCTCCATTAACTTTTCACCAGCTTTCAAATTCTCCATGGTTTGCTTACTAACCCTGGACACATCGTCTTCATCATCTGCTGCCTCACCATCACCAGGTCTTTGAGTGATGTCATCACCTTCCAATGATTCCAATAACTCCTGCTCATACAGTTCATCCATCTCCTTTTCACGTTCTTCCTCTATAAACACCTCATCATCGGTTTCTTGCCATATTCTGATACTGTGATCGTGAGATACTGAACAAAGAAACTCACCAGTGGAACTGATGGCTAAGTTCCACACCTCGGATTGATGTGCGGCAAGTTTCTGCACATTCTCAAATTTAATCCCATCCCAATACTTCACTAATCCATCCTTGGAACAACTGAAGAAGTTCTTAGTGTTTGGCACAAATTTAACAGCCATGATGGAGTCCTGATGACCGAAAATGGATTTATGACAATCACCAAAATCTAAACCCCAGATTCTGATGTTCTTATCGGCAGATGAAGTGATGATCAATTTCGAATCGAATGAAATGTCAATACTCAACACAGGTAGCTTATGACCGTACAAACTCAAAAAGAACTTCAATGTGTCAAAGAAAAACACCTTAACGGTGTTATCCATTAATGCGACACTCAAGTATTTACTGTCAGGTGACACTTTCACGAACAACACATCATCGTTAAGTTCTAACGTTCTCATATGCTCAAGTTGTAAACTGTTAATGTATTTGTCTGTGCTACCAGGGACTAAGTCCTTTTCCACTTTAATCTGCCAAAACTTCACAGATTTATCAGCAGAACCGGTAATGATGGATTTCCCATCGGGGGTGATCTCAATGGACCAAATGGCACTACCTGAATGAGCATCATCGATAGAATGCAAAATAGACGATGACGCTAAATCGATCAAAAGTAAATGGCCCTCCTTGGTACCAACAATCACTAATGCACCACCAGGTAGAATCTTCGCAGTCAACACATTACCTATTTTCTCAAACGTTCTGATACACGATTTAGTCTTCACATTCCACACCTTCAATTGATTATTGGAACCAGTGATCAATAATTTATCATCATCTGATATATCAATGGCTCTAATGTCGTTTCTATGACCTAATGAATCTAGTTTGTATTTCTCTTCCGCTAACTTATCCATTGGTTTGTGCTTTTTCACATTTTCAGGAACTGGAATGTGGTAATACGACACAGAATTGTTTACTAGGGTCACGACAATGTCTAGCTTTCTATTGCTTGTCAAAGACCAACTGGTGGATCTGACTTTTGATTTTTCGGAAAACACTGTAGTGAATGGAGCAATTAGCATGTTCACTTTAGATTTCTTGATGGATTCTTGAATTTCCTCATCTGTTAATCCCTTGTCTTGTAATCTTTTAGTTCTCTTTGTGATGGCCTTGGAAATTTCCTTGTCTGATCTTAACCTGAACAATTCAACCATTCTGTCAGCATTGGACACAAAGAAGAACTCTCCTTGGTTGCTAGTAGATTGGAATTCAATGTTCAATCCTCTGGCTTTACTTTGCTTTTCATATGTACCAATTTCCACTAATTTATGATCTTCATCTGTGACATCAACTTTCCACACTTTCAATTGATTCTCCATACCACTGGTCACACACAGTTCCTTGGTGCCATTGAATGCCAATGACCAACATTCACCGGTGTGGGCAACATGAGTTTCTAAACATTGCTTAGCTGATAAATCCCATAATTTGATCAACCCATCCTTGGCTACAGACACTAAATAATCTTCCAACTCGTCGATTTGATTGTTTTCCAAGGCAGATAAAAAATCTAATCCTGTGATTTGATCTCTGTGACCTTTTAATTTGAACAATCCGGTTTCACTGATCAAATCCCACACAATGATAGTGGTGTCTCTGGACCCGGACACTAATCTGGTACCTGATCTGTCGAACTTCAATTGAGATATAGATGATTTATGGCCGGTGAAGTTTATTATCACTGACCCACTGGTGAAATCCCACACTTTGATGGACCCATCTTGGTAACCAGCGGCGATCATGTTAGAACCAGGTTCATATTCCAATTTAACCACCTGAGACGGAGCACTTTGAGTGTTTGAATCCAATGCACCCGGAGCTGTTCCATCTCTGAGTTTTTTCTCCAAGACTCCTGTTTTAATGTTCCACACTAAAATCTCTTCTAATCCTGCTGTGACTAAGAAACCTGCTGATTTCGTTGATGTTGATGATGGAGGTATGAAGATAGAATTTGATTGTGATGCAATCACACCGAAACACGCTGTTTGTTCATAACGTTGATAAGATTTAACCATTATATGCTTATGTCTATTGTATCTGTTGGATAAGCTGGTGGTAACGATGGTAGTCTTGAATACGTTTGTTAAAACTGTTTTAATACAAATTACTAGTAAATCTATGTAAATCTATGTAAAAACTAAGAAGAAAAAAAATTTTGAAAAAAAAAAATTATTTGTCTGCCTAATCTAAAATGCGTGTCAATAACAACTGATAAAAGACACAGAGAAGGAGAATGGCTAAAACAAGAGAGGCAAACGTAATACAGGAGAAGGGATACTAGGAAAACAGAGGAAATACGATCCTGTCATGACTATAGGTTATCAAATATACTATAAGATACAGTGGGGAGAAAGTAATGCCCAGTTAATATAGATAGCGTTCAGTAACATATGGTATTCTATGGAACAAGTACAAATGCAGTTCCATGTTGTTCTTGAGGTCTCTGGTGTACAGTTGTGTGTGTCTCGTTTCTTTGTCCGAGACGCCACAAAAGATACGACATTCCGATAATCGTATTGATGTATAGAACTAGGTATAGAGAATAAAATTACACTAAGAACCAATAGATACTTTCAACGTCTATATATGTACTGTAAACCGTGTTTCTGTTTTGGTTAAATTGAATGTCACTTTTTGACCGATATAAATATACATAAGCAATGACATGTCAGATTACACACCATTGAATAGCGGTAGTACTGATTATAACGATATCGATTTAAATAAACACAATAAGAACGGATATCCAGTCGATAATCCATTAAATATTTACTCTATTGAAACCCAACAAGATTCATCGAAATTAGCATCATCCACTGGAATCAGTGACGAGACTTCTATAACCAGTTTAACATCGGAAATGAGAGCTAATTTATACACACCAAATAGATCAAGTGCATATATAATAATTTTGACACTTGTGTTAGGAGCAGTGCAATTATCATGGTCATTGGAATTCAGTGAAGCTACTCCGTTCTTACTATCGTTGGGTATATCGAAGCAACTGTTAGCATTGATTTGGTTGGCAGGACCATTGTCGGGGTCAATTGGTCAACCAATTGTCGGATTACTATCTGATCAATGTGATTTCAAGATGGGAAGAAGACGTCCATTTATCTTAGCTGGGTGTATTGCCACTTCACTGTCGTTGATTTATCTGAGTCATTCATCTACTGTGGTTAAATTCTTGTATGGATTGTCCAGTGATGTTGATGGTGGTCAAGATACGATCAACGAGAAAACGGTTCCATTTGCCGCAGTTGGTGTGTATGTGCTTGATTTCAGCATTCAAGTGATCCAGGCAACATCGAGAGCATTGATTGTGGACTCTGTGCCACACAACCAACAACAATTGGCAAATGCCTGGGCAGCTAGAATGATTGGTATCTTCAACATTGTGGGCTTTTTCATGGGTACTTTTGATTTGGTGGAATCTACCCGGTTAGGCGACACTCAGTTTAAGTGTTTGAGTTTATTGATCAGTGTGTTGATGATCGCTATGACGGGGTACTGCTGTTACAAGATCGATGAAAGGGATCCTACTGTTGACCCCGTGATTAAATTGGAGAGAAAGAAACAATTGCAGAAACTACGGGACGCAGGGATACACAATGTTAATTCATTGACCATTTGGGCCAAATTGAAACTGTTTTTCTACCAGATTTTCAAGTCTATGCAACGGATGCCTACACAAGTGTGGACGGTTAATTTAGCGGAATTCTTTGCATGGATTGGTTACTTCCCGATGCTTTTCTACACAACATCGTATGTCGGAGAGTTGTATTTATTTGAGATTGGGTACAATTCAATAGATGAGATCCCCGTTGACTTACGGCAGACAATATTAGACGAGAGCACTAGACGAGGTACTCAAGCGTTATTGTTCCATTCAATAGTGACATTAGTGGTGGATTTGCTATTGCCGTATTTAGTGGAAGTGCGTCAATACAACATCAGAAAACTATGGAGTGGATCTCATTTAGTGTTTATTGTCTCCACTGTATCAACCATTTTCGTCACAAATTCCACACAGGCCATTTGGTTATTTGGTATCTTGGGTATTCCATGGGGGTGTGCAGTGTGGATTCCGTTTGTGTTGATTGGAGAAGAGATTTCACGGATCAAGGATTTGAAGAACATTCAAATATCATCGTCGTCATCGACATCATCGTCATTGTCAATGTCACAAGAGGAAGATCAAAATGGGAGAAATATTAATTATAACAAGAATAATAATAATATTTACTTGAATAAAAAATTAATCGACAAATACGATTCTGTGGAATATGATGCTGGTATTTTATTAGCTATCCATAACGTGTTTGTGTCGTTACCTCAGATGGTGTCATCATTGGGCAGTTCGATACTATTTAAATTGTTAACATCCATCAACAAACCTGGAGAAGGATCAATGGATGATTCCATTGGATGGTGTTTCCGATTAGGTGGGTTGGCATGTATTGGTGCATTGATTATCAGTTTCAAGATCAAATCACAAGACCAACTGTACGATGAGGACAAATTAACAATTGAAAGTGAAAGTGTATGAATTGAATGTATAAAAAAAAGAATTACAAAATATTCGAGATAAACTTCATTGTATTGTATATTACAAATAAACAAACCAATGAAATGAAATAAATAAAATAATTAATAAAAATAATTAATTATCTTTTTATAGTAAAAAAAATATATCACAGTAATTGCTTTGTGTAGGTCTAGTCCATCGTCCTTTGTTTTACGTGGTTGAGCATTTATGTCTCTTTTGTTAGGAAAACAAAAATAAAGTTTGTTTCTTTTCTTATTTTGTTCTCTTTGTTTAATATAATATATAAGAGAGAGAGAGCATGGTTTAATGACTAACCAACGAACGAACGAAAAAAATTAAAGTTATTTTTTTTGGTTTTTGGTCTCTTGTTCATTCATTCACATACACATACACACATTAATTTAAGTTCCAATAAATAAAAAAGCATAGAATATCAAACTAATGTTTCTGTGATTGTGATTAGTTGGTTGGTTGTAAATGTGTACATCTTAACCCAATTAAATTAAATGATATTCACAAACATAGTTCATAGGTTATAGTTCAGATAACGATTTACAATGTAGTAGATACAATTTTATCTATAGATGGTGTTTGTTTTACAGATATATTGGTAATTGGTGAATGAAACTATTAAAATAATGGAATTTCAGTTGATTTAATATATATATATATAGATATATATATATTGTTACAGTTACCAATTCAAACAACTCGGGTAATTCATTTTCAACTTTGCCACACACATATACAACAGCCAACAACCAACACAACCCAGTTAAATAATATTTACCTGAAAAGGCTAAAATGAACGTACATTTTACACTTTTTTGTACTGTGGAGGAGAAAACCAGTTTTTTTACACCCTATCAGTGTACATTTGTTTTTATGGGTTTATGGGTTGGGTTGTTCATTGGAGAGGGGACTAACTAACTTCAGGCGAACAAAAACAACGTAGAATAAATGTAAAGTGAGAGACGGTCTTGACAAATACCGAGATCAAGACAACAGTATCTATTGAGCCGAAACACAGCTGTTTGCCCTGTGTAAATAGACGTAATTCATCTATTCAAGAACCTTTATGCTAAATACAAAGGACAAAGAGAATATGAATGAGGTGCACGTTCATTTAATTGAAAGAATAATGGGTATTTATGTAATTTTGTATTGTCGTGAGCTTTGTATTGTTTGTTGTTCACATTCGAGGGACAAAACACAGAAAAAGAAACCGAAAAAAAAAATTAAAAAAAATAAAAACAAACATCCGTACACCAGATACTACTTAATGTCCTTAATGTACGTAATGTACGTAATGTACATAATGTATGTAGATATGTATGTAGGGAAGCTGGTGAGATATTTAATATTTAATATCTAGATGGGATAGACATAGGAGCGTTTTTGTGAGTGGGTGAGTGGGTGAGTGAATAAATACAAGAAATATATTATACAATTCATGTAAAATAGGTCTTTTGATACATATATATAAATATATATACACATAAAGATAAAAAGATAAAAAAGAAGTTGCTTGTAAAAAAAAGAAAGCACTAAATGGCTAAATGAAAAAAAGAAAATTTATCAGTTTTAGTGGACTTGAGCCCATGTGGTGTCTCAGAAAGTTTTGCATATACATAGGGAAAGAGAGACAAAGAAAATCAGTAAAAAAATTACACTTTTTCAAATCCGTTTACACAATACAATATAAAAAAATCCACTGTGTTGTAATATCCTGTTTTGACTTTGACTGGATAGTGCATTTGGTTTGTTAAATTTTCCATTGTATCCATTATTAATATCAATCAATTTCAATTATGCTTTAGTTGCATTAAAAGGAAAAGCAAAGTTTAAACAAACAAAGAGAAAAAAAGGATGAACACAATGCCAATATCTTTTCTTTATATTCATACAAAAATTTTATATAGATATATTTTTATCTATATAGATAGATTTGTATATGTTGTATATATGTATATATATATATATATATTGGTGGTTATCCTGCTGTATCATTGGCCTTGTTGGAACACGTTCTTGTAAAACACTTACCTTTTGTAAAATCTTGTATCTTTCTTTACTTTATTCATCCTTTATTTGAAACACGATCAATTCTATCTTGTCCATCTTTTTTTTAAAAATAACAAGTCCCTTCACTTAGATCCACAGTCTTCAGTTGTTTCCCTGTCCATTCATTTCCAAATACCCAAACATACACGGTCAAGTCAAGAGCTAGTCCATCCACTTCTTGTCTTAATCCATTCTTCTCTTGTCTAGTTGGTTTCTTTTCTATATAACATCAAGTTCCGCATTCTTTTCCCGTTCTATATCTTATTTACTATAATCTCGCACAGAATTACTACCATACTATACTATACTATACTATACATATACACATATATACATACACATAATACACAATGACTATATTCAATCAACCTAAAAGACAAGTCAAACGACAATACAAATTGATAATTTTAACAGCATTTGCTTTATCACTATCATTGACCCCTTGGTTTCTGTACGAACATGAAATTCATTACTCTGACCTCATCAGCGCAGATGCTTCCAAACAAAATACCAACGCAAAGACAAACAACAACAACAACAATAACCATAATAGCAAAATAACGGATAGTGAATCATCAGGCTGGCATACATCATCTAGTTCTTCTTTATCCCATTCACATCATAACACCCACACTGACAATGATGATGAAATTGATATAAGTGTAGGTAATGAACATTTTTACCAATTCTTTGCAGATTTCATATCGGCGTACGAGTCAAATAAATTACAAAATGGCCACCCACAAAGACCAATGGGAGCTGATGGGAAAGTGCAAAAGATAGGTGTCAGTGCCGGTATGATCAGTGAACCGGACCGGTTGATGAACGATGAAGAACTGAGAACACTGTTGGACACACCTGATGAATTTGTGCAAGAGTTAGCAGAAAACCACAAAAAAATGGTGGACTTCATTCCAAGCACACCACCGAAACCATTCTATAAGGGATCAGGTTATGTGTTTGTCGGTGGTGACATGTTCACCTGGTACTCTCTGATCAACATTCAATTTATGCGGAAGATTGGTGCTCTGTTACCAGTGGAAGTGATCATTCCAAGTGACAGAGAGTACAACACCGATGTCTGTGAGAATTTGTTACCAAAGTACAATGCCAAATGTGTCAAATTCAACACAGTGTTTGGTGAGTCTAATGTGCAAAGATTGAAAGTCGGTGGGTACCAGTACAAGCCATTGGCGTTATTGGCTTGTTCATTTGAGAATACTTTTTTAATCGATGCTGATTCATTCCCTACGATCAACCCTGACACGCTCTTTGAATCTGAATTGTACCAAAAATACGACATGATAGCATGGCCAGATTATTGGAGACGTACCACGTCTCCAGATTTCTACAAAGTCGCTGGCATTGAAATCGGTGATACCATGGTCAGACATTTGAATGATTTGTCTACCCCAGTGACTGATTCAGAGAGGGCATCACCAGTGGGTGACACCAATCTCCACGACCGTGACGGGACAATCTTGGAGTGGTCTACGGAGTCAGGTGAATTCATCGTCAACAAAAACAAGCATTTCAATTCTCTGTTATTAGCTTTGTATTACAATTTAGATGGACCGCAGGGATATTATCCATTGTTATCTTCGGGAGGTGCTGGTGAGGGTGATAAGGAGACCTTCGTCGCCGCCGCCACTTACTACAAGAAACCATATTACCAAGTGGCCACACCGTGCTACAGTATAGGTAGACATCAACACGGTGATGGTGGTTGGGATACTACCACCATTGTGCAACACGATCCTGTCTCTGATTTTGAGAATTTAGAAAGAATCGCAAAGAAAATCAAATCTAAGAGTGCCGGTGACAAATATGATTACGTTAATGATTTTAGAGAAAGAACCACTAATAACAAAAAGGTCATGTTCCATCATATCCATGTTCCAAAGCTGAATCCATTTCAAATGATGAATTCAGGTGTGACTGAGTCCAACGATGGTGAACAAGTGAGAAATCTCGGTGATTTGTACAAACACGGTGAAATTGATTTGGAGAAGGAAATTTACACTTTGTTCAAAGAGATCCTCTGTGATAAACAATACAAATTCAGTTTCTTCTCCACACAACAAGTGACAAAGTTATGTGATTCATTCATACCAAAACGTCTTCAATTCTTGCAAGACACTGCTTAAATGTCCTCCACTTTTTGCTTTGCTTCTATGCTTTCCATTTTTGGTATTAATTGTTTTTTTTTTTTTGTTTTGTTCACTCTACCCTACTCTACTGTTTTAATTAATTTATTTATGTATAAAAATAATAGAATATTCGATATCCATTGTATAAATACTTTACAGATCCACCCGAAAGAAAAAGTAAAAAAAAAAAAGACACGGCCTGCCCTATCCCCTGTAAACCTCTTGAACCTCTAAATCCTAAATACTAGGCCCAAATTTAGAGTACATAAGAGAGCAGAGATATTTGGTACCCCCCCCCAACCCATCCCGTTATGCTATTGGTGCAAAGATGTCCTCCTCCATTCCCATGAGACCCGCCTTACAGAAAAGCCACTGCACCCTGTGAGAATGTGTTTCTATAATTAAAACTATGGTTGAGTGGACTGGACTGTTGGGAAGACCGTTACGTTTACTTTCACATTAAGGTTTACTGACTGTTTTTACGTTGGTTTGTGTGAAGTGAACAGGCCATTCATTTATGTCAAACACGTTTTTTGTTCCCATTTCGGTTTTTTTTGTGTGTTTGTTTGTGTTTGTTTGTTTGTGTATTTGTCTTTAACAGTGTTTTAATATTACAGGTACGGATTTCAAATAAAGTCACTGGATAAGGCATATACATAGATTATAGATGTAGATATAGATAATTGAATTGTTTTATATTCATATGTGTATATGTATGTCATTTGAAATGCTTTTTGTTTTTTTTTAAGGAACAGCACACCACACTATCAGCACTAGTATGATATATACACGTAATCAATCCATTAACACAAATTTATTCTATTCTCAATTTGTATTAGCATGTAGACTGTACACAAATAAACATTCTATAAAGAATCCACGGTAAATAAAAGTAAAAGTAAGTTGATGCACATGAAGTTTATTTCGGTTCTTGCGAAATCCTCCTGCCTTAACTTAATTAATATCACAAGAAAAAAAAAAGGAAAACGACAACAAGGTACATTAAGTGAAGTATTTTCCCTGTCCATTCATTCATATTAATACCTGTCCCTGTGTCTTTTTTTTTCTCTTCCTCTTCTTCTTTGTCATTTCTCATTCTTTCTTTTCTTTTGTGTTTCCTCCATCATTGATAATCAGTTAATCAAACAAAACCCCTGAACAAACAACAATAAAAGATGGTGAATTTCGGATTAGCCAATTCCAATGGCTACAGACGACTCAACACTATCTACAAAGTGTCATTTCTGGCAAATGTTTGGCAATTTATCCTTCAGAACAAAAACACACTTGTCACATTCACACTGTTGTTCTTCACTGCTGACTTTTTACTTCATGGACCAAACTCTGTCATTGGTGGAAAATTGCACGATTTATCCAATAATTCCAATTACCAACTTTCAGGTTTCAACACAAACTTCACCACTTTTGTCAGATCATCAAACCATTTTTACCCAATGGGGGTCGCTAAGAAGAACGTTCACAAAGTGGCTAACATTGAAAGTAGACTGTTACATTATTTCCAATACGAGGAGTACGCTGATTCCTTTGAAGAAAATTTAATCACTGTCATTGAACCAACTGATAACAAGAAGATTAAGGGCCACTTGAAGAGTCTATGGACCACGTTTAAAGACGATTCAAAGTTAAACTTGATCGAAATGACCAACGATGATGTGTTGCGTTTATTGAAGGAAAAAGTCGGTCCAACAGTGCCTGAAGTGTTGGATGGGTATTTAATGTTACCAGCGGAATTGCAATACGAATATGGTAGATATTTGGCTACGTATTTCCATGGTGGATTGTACGCTGAGAGAAACTCTTTAATCTTGAGACCATTCAAGGAATGGTATTTCTCCAGAATATTTGACACGAAATTGATCGTTGGTGTGTCTGTTGATAACAACGAAGAGGATTGGTTTAATTTCTACAACAGACGGTTGAAATTCTCTAACAAATGTTTCCTTGCAAAGAGGCATCATCCATTCTTAGCTAAATTAATCGCCAAGATCACATATTTAGCTCATTTGAAACAAAAGCAACTCAAGGCCATGGATGTGAAAGCAGTGACCAGAAATGTCGATTCCTCCGGTGAACCATTGAACTTATTACTCACTGGTGAGAGTATCTTCACTGATACATTGTTCCAATACTTCAACTCATTGAAGGATTCCATTTATTACACTTATTCCAACACTGATAAGGATGGTAAACCAACGGAATCGTTGGACAGATTGTCAGAATTTACAGTGTATGGACCAGTGGTTAATCCAAAGGACAGATACACATACAAAACATTTACCAAGTTGAAGTATCCAAATATCATCGATGACACTGTCATTTTACCAAGAGTGTCATTCTACGGTGAAATTAAAGATAAGTTGGAAGACGAATTGGAAAGATCGATGCGTGAAGTCGATGATAAAAGCTTATTCTACTATGGTAGATTTGATGTTCCAAAGGAGATTTAAAAATTCCTCTCCTGCATTCATTTGTTATTATTTATGCTTTACTTTTACTTCTGTTTTGTTTTTTGTTACTTTACTATTTTTATTTTTACTATTCATACACGTACACTGGTTTTAAATTATTTGTTTTAATCAATTCTTCTGTAATGTAGTCACATATTGTAGTCAATGGTTAATTAGTTTTTCAATAATTACATTAAGGTTTCCAGACAGATTATATCACAACATCACTGAGGTATTAATACTTAATTGGCCCTTTTTTGTTGTTCATTTTCAATCAGCAAGCGTACATGAATATCATGTGCCTTTGTTTAACAACAATGTTATTGTAAAGGCAATGTACGAAGGTTGCATTGAAAAGCAACCTTAGGTTAAAAACGAAAGATCTCTTTGGATTCTAGTGTTTAACATTTGATATTTAGTACCGGGAAGTAATGTCGCATCTCTCAAACCTCTCTATTAGTTCATTAATACAAATTCTGTGATGAATAGCCTCAGATAGGCCACCCACATCACACACAAGTGCGAAAAGCGTAGAAACAAATGATCTTATATACGAACCATCCATCATGTAAACAGGTGATAGTTTGGTGTTTAATGAAGCAACTCAGGATTAGTGTTAATATGTTCTGCATGAGTTACCACGGTGTACAAGATCACATGTTGCGTATCTTTTCTTCGTTGCTGTATCTAGGTTAATGACTAATAAAGATTTGGTGGATCTGCATATATTAACGATTGAAGTGTTCTTCTTGTTAATTAAATGACGTATATCATTATTGTAAAAAACCTTGTTATTTTGTGTAAATTTTAGGAAAATAGATCTTTTATAATTAGTAATTATCATTCATGTTGTCGCCAACATTCTTTGGAAAAATTTAAAATATAATATAATTTAAACAGGAATTTACAATACAAGTAGAAATGAGTACAACAGTACCACAGAACAACAGCACAGAAGAACCAGCACTATTGCCATGAAAATTAAACCAACAATCATCCACTACAAGGAAAAGAGCAGTTAGATGTAACGTCGACAAATTTAATTTTTGTATTGGGGTGGGGGATTAGTCGACATTTTTTTACGTATAACAAGAGAAGAGGGGGCACACATAAACACTTCTTTTCTTTTAAACAAAAGTGGGTTTCCGGTCTTTTGGTTTCTTCTTATATATATATATGTATGTATTGAAAATACAACAAGAGTTTCCGGTCTTTTCGTTAGAAGGTACTGTACTGTACTTACCAGTTTTTTGGTGCAGATATAATTTGTGGCTAGTGCTCTTGCTTTTCATTGAAACAAAGAGTTTTTCCGAAGATTGATATCCTTTTGGTTGAATGTGTTTTCATCTCATTCTTAAGGAGTTACTGTACTGTAGTGTGTTGTAATTGGATCTTGTTCTTTTCTTGTATGTTTCGGGATTTCTCTAGTAGCATGAACGGTTTACCTTACATTGATTATTTAGTAACTAACAGTGCTTCCATTTTCTAATCAACATTTCAACAGTATCTATACAAGACTACACTGGTTACTAGTTTTCAAGAAGTGGTAATGCTAAAAATATTTATCTCAATGTTTACATATCCTTTTATGTGTTATCGAGACAGATTCAGAAAGTACTTTTAGTAATTCTTACACTGCCGTTCGCTTCCCTTTGCTTCTCATTCTGATTTATCCACAGTTCCCATAATTCAGCGTTGTACTTGTATCTTTTTATGTTAGTTCGTTGTGTGTTCATTGTAATGAACTAACGAGAAGTTATGTTTAGGAAACCGTCTTGAAGAAACCCATATTGTCTTGTCTTGTGTGTAGTGGATATTAACATAAGACACGCGCAAGGAAATTTATTATGCGTGCCTTCTCTTTAAATATTTTTTTCGTGTTTGTTTATGTGTGTTTATGAATACATATTCACCTAAAAGTCATCACAATCAATATTCTTCTTTCTTCTATTTGAATCACCAATCGAATATCCGATTAAACAAATAACCAGGAAGAACCAAGTCTCTCATAACAAATCTTTCAACTGAGATATGTCGTATTCTACTACCAATTCAAGGAAAAGATCGATAGATCAAACAGTAGACGATGAAGATACAATCTCCAGCTTTCAAATACTACCAAACAACTATCAACAAGCCATTCAACAACAGCATAATCAAGGAAACGACCAAAAACGGTGCTTATTTACAAATAAAGAGGATTTGTTATCACCAATTAGGAAAGACACAGACTCATATTACACTAACAGTAATAAAAAACTTCAAAGAAAGAAAATTATGAGTGAATTACACCGTATGTATATATGATTTATTCTCTTGATAACATTTGGTAGATTGAAACACTTCAGATGACACTCAGTTCAAGTTTCAACAATTACTAACAAACGAATATTGATATTCTATGATTTGATTCGAATTAGAAAACACTGTCGGAATGATGATGAATGCGTCGAAAGAGTTATGGTTAAGGGAGAAGTTACAATCTCAAATTTCATTGGATATAGACATCTGTATTGAAAATGATGATGTGGACCATCTTCAAAGATCTGGAACAGACGCAAATGATGATCAGGGACAAGGACAAGGACAAGGACAAGATGAATCAATTAGTTACCAACAAAGACCTTACTGGTAGTTGGGTTATTAGTCAACCGATCCGACTCCAATTTCTACCTACGCCGACACCTATCTTTATATAAGCCACTTTACTATAGAAACTTACATGTGTATTAATAATACCAATCAACCAATATCAACCAGTAAGTAAGTAGTACAAGAGTTATTAAAACAAAACGAAAGTAGAAAAGTATTCGACGCACGTCGATCGACCTATTTTGGAAAAAAAAACATACATGCAACACATCTCTGCACAGGATACTAAAGGAATCTTGATTTCTGTTTTCGGCTGACGATTACCTAATTGGGCCATATTAAGTACACACACACAAGATCAAATATCAAAATTTCTCTTCTGTTTTGTAAAGACACACAGACACTCTTTGTCTCTCCTTTAGCAAACTATTTTATCAAAAAGTTTTCATTTTCGATCTATCTGATATCCATTAAAGTATCTGGTCAATTACTTTCCATAGATTTCTATACACTCTACCATTTACAATACCATTCATTTTATTTTTAAATCACAATGACTACTTATGAAAAACTGGTGGAGGTATGTATTTCACCTGTGTACATCTTGATTTCAGACGCAATGCAATCATTGTCTACAGATCTTTGATGTTGCGTTGATTTATCGAATTGCAAATTGTAAAATTGTTCAAAATTGAAACCATTGATACTAACTATTTATCAATTTCATTTCACTCTGACATTCCTACCATGAAATGTTGGTTGTTTGTGAGTGTATGTGAATCTATTTTTAAATTTTAGGGTGCCACTAAGATAAAACTGGCCCCACCAAAGCCTAAATACATTGAACCGATTTTAATGACTACTGCAGATGGTCCAAATTCTGAAAACTTCAGAATTGTGATGAAGGCATTGAACAAGAGATTGCAAGACACTGCCTGGTCAATTGTGTACAAATCATTAGTTGTCATTCATATCTTAATCAAAGAGGGTGATCCAAATACTGCATTGTCGTATTTATCACAGCATTTGTTTATGTTCGAAAATTTGAAAATTTTAAACACCAATGGCCGGTTCATCAACAACGGTGGAAATTTAGCTGAATTGAGTTCTTATGACAAATATCTTTGGGTTAGAAGTAAAGAATTCGGTAAGGTTAAATTTGACTACGTTAAACAAGCTAGAGAAGAAAGATTAAGATCACTGTCAGTTGACAAGGGATTACTCAGAGAAATTGAATGTGTACAAAGACAAATTGAAGCATTGTTGAGATGTAAATTCAAGGAAAGTGAAGTGAACAATGATGTGTTGATTTTATCTTTTAGAATGTTACTCACTGATTTATTACATTTGTATCAAACGCTAAATGAAGGAGTGTTGAATTTATTAGAACATTTCTTTGAATTATCAAAGGTTGATTGCGAAAGAGCTCTTAAGATTTATAAATTGTTCACTGTTCAAACCACTAAGGTGATTGACTTTTTAAGAGTTGGTAAACATTTAGAACATTTGACTAAATTACACATTCCAACCATTAAACACGCACAAACTGGTTTAACAGAATCATTGGAAGAGTACTTGAACGATCCTTACTTTGATGTTAACAGAAGACAATACTTAGCAGAACAAACGGCTAAGAAAAATGGTACTGCACCACCTGCAAGACAAGAAAAATCCAAGAGTGCAACACCTGTGCCACAACAACAACAACAACAACAGGTTCAATCACAACCTGAACAAAGAGTGCTGTCCAATGGTTTGGTATTCCAGGCCACAGGATTCAACCCATTTGCCACTGTTCAACAACAACAGCCATTGCAACAACCTCAACAACAAACAGTTTTGTTCACAGATCAACCTGCCACTATCCAACTACCTCAAAATGAATTCAGTAACAATTTGAATTCCCTGCCAACTGGTGGTGTCCAATCATTCTCTGCACCATTGGTTCAACAATCACAGTTCACTCAACAACCTAATCAGTTACAACAACAACAGCAACAGCAGCAGCAACAACCACAACTTCCACAAGCAACTGCCCAATTCACTGTGCAACCTAATGTTATCTCAACCACTACTACACCTGCTGCTGTTCCACAACAACCATTAGCTACTGGTTATGGATTCGGTCAACAAGTGCCACCTATCCCTCAACCAACTGCTGGATCCATTGTACCACCACCGTCAGCTGCTTCATCTGTGTTACCGGGACAGATCCCGTTACCCGGCACTACGTTACAATCCACAACCACTGGTTCATTCCCAGGTCCATCGTTACAAAATGCTGCCACTAGTTATGGGTTTGTTAATGCATCCACTGTGACATCCATCCCACCTACTCCACAGCAACAACAACCATTGCAAACCACGACCACTGGTAGAGGTAATTTATTGAAATCATCCACCAATCCATTTTCTATGAATGACACTGGAATTGCAACTGGATTACAACAGCAGCACACAAACAACCCATTCTCTAATACTAGATTCGACAATAACTCCAACACTACACCATTCACTTTTGAATCTCAGAGTAAACCGGCGACTGTGCAATCTCATACCCCAATTAAACCAACGGAAACAGGTACCAATCCATTCAGAACTGCTGGTACACCAATCAATGGCGGTGTCCATAATACTGGCACGGTTTCCTCGATTCCGGAGGGTAAATTAGTGTCACAACCAACAGCCGGAGGATTAGAAAATTTACCTACCATTCCCGTGTTCCCAGAGACAATTAACCAATACAAGCAAGATCAATTAGTCAACAATGCCAATTTACAACTACAAAAGGGGAAGTTGATAAATGCATTAACTGGTGGAGCCAATGCCAATCCATTCGGTCAACAACCTCTACAACCAACAGCTACTGGTTTCAATCCATTTGCTACTAGTCAACCAACTGGTGTTGTTCCACAACCCTTACAACAAACCACTACTGGTTATAATCCATTCACTGGTGCTCCAGCTACCCAACAACAAATTCAACAAGTTCCACAACAACAACCAGTGCAAGGTCAATTCACTGGTTTTAATCCATTCGGCCAACCTCAACCTCAACTTCAACCACAGCAACAAGTTGGTTACAGTAATGTTTACAATGGACCAAGTTTGATTTGATACATTTATTTTATTATTATACTTATACTTATTCTTTTTTGCATAATCTTTTTTTTTTCCTTTTTTTAATTCCCCTTTTTTTTTACTTCCACTTCCTATTGTAATATAAAATACACAATTTTAGATCTCCTACCTATATCAATAAGATAAGGTTTCAAAATTTTAAAAACGTAGATAAACAAATCTTACTAGTCTAGCTGTAGTGAATAATAATAATAATGGAAAGAGAATGTATTATGGATATAATAATATAAAGAAAGAAATAATTATATTAAAAAGACAGTTTAACATAAAAAAACAGTTAATGTGGAAGGAGCAAAAAAGCGAATCATTGGTAGGGTCATAAGCGTATATATATATAAATAGAGAAATGAGAGAGAATGTTTAATCAGGTGGGTGTGGAATAATAATTTTAAAAGGAATCACCAGAGTTAATCTTGTACTCTCTAGCCTTACCGTAACCAGCACTAGCATAGTTCTTCAACATATTGTTATGGCCTTCATCGGATTTCCAGTAATCTTCATCAAAGTGGTGCTTTCTCTTCTTTTCCAATTCTTCTTGATCCAACTTGTTCTTGATAGCGTTAGCAAAAGTAGGTCTACAGAAGTAGGTAGTGGAGAATAATGGAACTGCAACTAATAAAACACCTAAGGTGAACTTAACTGGACCGACTGAACCTGCCATTGTGTAAGATTGATTATATATGTGTATTAATGTGTAGAATAGTGTAGAAAGTAATTAATTGATAAATTAATTGATATTATATAAAGAAAGAAGAATAATAATAATAGTAAAAAAAAAAGGATAGAATTGTAGGATATAAATTACAGATAATTTAAAATCGATATGACAAGGGAACTTACAGGTATTTATACAACAAAAGAACATTTAATTTAATTTGAACCATCCATTTAAGGTATGTAAAGTAAATATGTAAGTAAATTGTTAATAACAGTGTACATAATAATCAAATCACATATGAAATAAAACAAATGATAACACACCCAAGGAAGGCCCCGCTCCCCTTCCCCAGCTCACACAATCAAACTCAGCTCATCCTCATCTTCACACACATACATACAAAAAATCTCATGATTTTTAATTAAAAGTGGTGCAACAAAAGAAAAGCAAAGAAGGAAAAAGAAAAAAAAATACAGAAAAAGCAAAGAGCGAAACATAGGGAGGGGGGAGTGGGACTCTCGGAGTTGCTTTACGTAATCGGTATATACTGTACTGTACTGTACTGTACTGTACTGTACTGTACTGTACGGTACGGATACGTTGTTAGATTCACTTTGTAAGATACAATTACTATGTGGTAGATTCAAAATTGCATTACTTGGTCATCGTCTTATATTAATTTTACATCATTTAATGCCAATTTTGCATCGTGTCAATTGAAATCCAATGAAACTCAAATTCACAAAATCGACCCGTCGATTCAAGTCAAAAGTAAAAACACCCACTCACAATTTAAACTCCGAAACTAAGGCTGTGCAAATGTATTTTAAAAGAAAAAAAAGTCACTCCACCAGGCTTAGGGAGGGTAGGATATGTAGTGATTGAATGAGTGAGTGAGTGGGTGAGTGAGTAAGTAAGTAAAATGGCATGACAAAAATAAGATGCAAAATGTATATAAAATGCAAAATGCAAAATGCAAAATGCAAAATGCAAAATGCAAAATGACACCATTTCATGTTTTAAGTCATTCCACTTTGCCCACTAACCAAACAATATACCACTAATAATTCTATTGGTTTTTTTTTTTGTTTTTGCTTTTGTTTTTGTTTCATTTCATTTGATTGTAAGTTTCAACCAACCAATAACAAACATAACCAACCCAATGGCATACCGGTTGATATGGTTATGTCTGGAGTTGGTTTATTGCATGGCAGTATTTGTTTTTCATTTCATTGAGAAAACACAAATATATAGATTGAGAAAGTGGACTTTTAATTATTGATTAACTATAAAACAAGAAAAGTGACTAATGGAATCTAAAAGAAAGCCCCCAAAAATAAAAAAACCACTTCAACAAAACACAGGAATAGTTGATCTTTATATACACAAACTAGAAGAAAATCAAAATTAAAACCAAAACCAAAACCAAAATTAAAATTAAAATTAAAAACCTTAGAAGATACACCCACCGAACCCCCCCCCCACACACACAGAGCAATTAAGTAGAAAGAAAAAGAAACTCCTTTCCCTGTATAATCTAATCTAATCTTCTCTTCTACCATGGACTGTGTGAGTAACTAATATATATCAATCACATGTTTTTTTTTTTTCGTTCTTCATCTCCTGGAGAAAAAACTGCCAATCGGAAATCGATCGGGCTCGGGGTATGACCATTACATAGAGAGAGAGAGAGAGAGAGAGATCTAGAATGAAATAGAAATATGGAAACAGATATAAGATATGAGATGAGATGAGATGAGTTAATGTGGAATACCCGTACATTAATTCCGATTGGCTCCATGTAATCCACCTTTATCAGCATCAAATTCTTGCTTAATGTTAAATAATAAACATCTATTTTGGTATCGTTCTAATAATTTCTCATCAATGGGTAATCTTTTAGTCTTTTTAACATTGATCTTGCCCTTTGGAAGTAACACTTGATCCACATCCAAATCTAATGGTAGTTTCCGGTTACCATTTAAATGTAACAACCGCTCATTGACATTGTTCACATCAATGTCACCATCGGTGATCTCATCAATGGCACACACACGGAAATACTCTCTGATAATCAACACACCTCTGGCGATCAATCTGGCATCGTTGGAAAAAATGAATAGGTTTATGTACGCATGCAACAAAATTCTATCAATGGTGACGTTTTTATCGTATTGTAATTTCAAAAAATACCGTTCCGCTAATTTAATAGCATCCAAGTAATCATCGTCCCGTTGTTTCAAAGTTAAAAACAATTCAGTGTATGTTCTACCATCAACCGCCACCCGTTTACCTGCATTCACCACCTTGTCTTGGAAAATGTTCATCGACAAATCAGGTCTACCATTGATCCTCATCAATTTCATAGCGGCATTGATATTATGAACATGTAAATCATCTCGGTTCATCACGATTCTGTAGAAAAACATCAATCTGTCCTCTGTCAATGGCTCATCTGGCTTTGATTTCAATGCTCCAGATAATAAAATAGTGATGACTCTAGTTGATGGCGTTTGGCCTCGTTTCTTCAAATCATTCCACACCTTGATACTCTTGTTTAATTTACTCTCACCGATCAAATGTTTCATGATGGTACCCGTGGCAAACACACCTTGACTTCTGGCTAACACAGATAATTTAATGGCCTTTTCAGTTTCATTTCTCATTAAAAACTTTTCAACGTCTTCATTGACTATCTTTGAATCCTTTAATTGGTTACCGGATGTTCCCAACACTTTATAAATCAATCGGAGATTCTTACTTTTCAAAATCACATCCAACTCTTCACTGGTGAACGGTGTTGTGGAATCTATCTTACTGTTTGATGGAAGATTCTTGTCAGGTAACAAGTCGTTGATTAATTTCACTGCTGATGCGTTGCTAACTGCTGTAATATTCTTATCATTTATTCTCTTTTCATGAATATTGTTGAATCTATCATTTCGTATTTTATTCATGGTTCGATGTTCATTTTGGATTAATTTATTCAAATTTTTCTTGATTGCAGCAGATACCACTAATGAATACCTCATATTGCTTCGTTTCGATAATAATATTCAGGGTATCGTGTTCAACTGGTAGAAGAGTTTATATTTTACCAGTTCTGTTTATTAACAACAATCTTGCCTTTACTTTTTTCACCCTTTTTTTCCAAAATAATTTTTTCCCGATTTGACTGTCACATATAAATCGCGTGTCAATAATATTCTGTATTTTTGCTTATTATTATTATTATCATAGAAAAGAGCTAATTGAATTATATAAATATATGTGCATTTTAAAATAGATATCAAAAGAAAAACATAGTTGATATCAGGACCATCACTATGTTCCACATGTGGTTACATTGATATTCTGAGACGGCGGCATTCTTAGTGCTAGATGATGTGGTGGTTGAATTAGTGCTATTTGATGGATACAAATCTGTTAAAATGTTCTTCACTTGACCGACGAAATCGGTACCGTTATCCGTGTTGTTGGCTGCTCTTGAAGCCTCCCAAATCATAATACCTCCAAAATTATCATCATTTTTAGACACATCTTCTGCTAAAATAGTTTGCAAACTATCCGGGGAAATATATCCTGAATCTCCACTATGATTTGATCCCAATGTACCTATGAATAATTTAATATCAGTGTTGTTAAACGATTTCTTAGCCTCGTCTGCCCATGTGTCCCAAGTGAAATCTTCTCCATCAGCCATGCCACATTCAGAATTGTAAAATTGAATAAATGCAAAGTCGATGTAGGTGTCGTTCAACACAGCTTGTAAATTTTGATCTGGGTACGAACAAAGTGGTGCCGCAGACAAGTAATAACTTTTAGATGTATCGGTGGTTGTCATTTGTCTCAGTGTTGATGCAAATGACACCAATCCTGTGGTATTTGTGTTTTCAATGTCCAAATCAAATCCATCCAAGACGGCTTCACCGAATGGCCGTTCAATGTTGGATTTAGTCACTGGTCCAAACATCTTCCACATGTATTCAGCAAAATTACTGGCAGAGTCATTGTCTTCGAAACCGTACGATAAAACATTGGTTGATTGACCACCCATCGCTAAAAACACCAACTTACCCAGCTTTTGACAAGTCTTGATATCTTCCTCCACTTGATCACACTTCATCAAACCATCACTGTATGAAGAATTGTAACATATACCTGCTAAATTTATCGATGGAACTGAATTTTCATCTCTGAAATGATTCATAAATGAAATAACCAAAATATCTGCCTTGTCATTTTCACAATAATACGAGAGTCTCTCTTGACCACCATTTGATGCTTGACCCCAGTATAAAACGACGTTATTCTTAGCATTAGCGTTGAATGCAGAGGTTACGTTTGACGCAAGTAACATAAAAATTGAGAAGATTAGCATTCGTAGTGTCATGATGGATAGTTGGTTCCTATATACTAGTGATTTTGTATTATCGTTGTAGTTACTTACTAAACTATTGTGGATTTACGTTCTCCAAACCCATGGAAATGTATAACTAATTTGAATATGGAAAATTCATCTACATATATATATACCCAATATGAAAAAAAAAATAGGTTTTTTTCAAGAACCTACATATTCCATAAAAACCCAGCCTGCAAATCTCGAACAATATGCTTAGAATAGTATTATAATTAGACTATACAAAATGTAATGCTATTGTCAATTTCAGTTACCAACTAACCAGTTGACTGTGTTAAAATGAAAACAAATATGGGCTAAACCCAATAGAAGAGAAAAAAAGAAAAGACCAAGAGGAAAGGGACGCGTTTTTTTTCTCTGCTCCCCCTTCATAGCTGGCTCGTGTTATTTGGTGTTTACGGAATGTGGTACATATCCACTTAACAGTTTGTTTATTTTATTCAAAATATATGAATACATACATATTTGTTTATATATGTATAGGTTTAGTATACATCTAACCGATGTAAGTCGAATATAATAACTACTAACTTCTACCCAGATGTATTTGTTAAGAAGTAAGCGTGTTTTTTTTTTCGACCTCTAACAAAATGATACGCATTACGAGTATTTTTTTAATAGCTTATAGAAAAAAAGCACAATTGTATAAGCACACAAACACGAAAAGAAAGCAAAAAACGATATAATGTGTAAAGGTTGAAACGCAAAAATATAAATAAGTAAAGACCTAATCCAAAATTGATGGAATAAAAGAAAACGAAATCTAGAGAATTGTATAGTTAAGTATAGTAGAGTTTACACTGATTCACCACTATTATTAATATCGCTATAGACCTCTGTAAACTCAGTCTCCGGTTTCAAAGTATCAATGGTGGAGCGTTGATTCTTCTCAGAAGAGTTGAATTTAGAGTATTTTCTAGCAATGGAAACCACTTGCCACGGTTTCTTTGGGTCGGATTCAGCAAAAATATGATCCATTTCTTCTAATGACTTTCCTGAAGTCTCTGGGAATAAAAAGTACACCGCTGGAACCAATAATGCGTTAATAGCTGCAAAGATAGTGTATGTATAACAACCAATGTTTTCAAAAGCCACTGGTGTGATCATAACGACCAAAAAATTAAATGACCAATTACCAGCTGTTGAAATGGCATTTGATGGAGCTCTGATACTCAAAGGTGGAATCTCAGCTGGGTACAACCATGTCATACCTAACCATCCAATGGCAAAGAAAGTATTATACACAAATAAGAACACAGCGGCAACGACACTGGTGTTATTGTTGTCCTTGTCCTTGGTAGTTCCAGTCAACACAGCCATGGCAATGGTTTGCCCAATGGCACCAAAGATCATTAACTTCCGTCTACCGGCCTTTTCCACAAATAACAATGGAATCCAAGAAGCTAAGAAGAACTCTGTTCCAAGGCAAGCAGCCAACACACGAGATTTCAATGGAGCCATGCCAATGTACTGTTCAAAGATTGTACCAGCATAGTATGTGATTAAATTGATACCAGTGATTTGTTGAAACACTTGTGACCAAAATCCTAAGGACATTCTATGGAAATTACGATGCTTACCCTGGATGAAAACCTTTTTAAAAGAATTAATTGTCGATGCATGCTTATCGCCAATGATGTTACCATCATCATCCATCTTCTCTTCATTTAAAGACAGCTTGACGTTTTGCACTTCTTCTGCAACAATGACATTGTCAACAGGCACACCATCCAAAGCGGCGAACACTCTTGCAGCTTCTTCATGTCTACCTCTCTTACATAACCATCTTGGAGACTCTGGGAATTTCAACAAAACTGGAATGACAATCAATGGGAAAATGATTTGAAATGCAATTGGGAATCTCCAAGCAACTTCACCATCGGCAAAGTATAAACCGAAGTCAACCCAGTATGAAAGCATGATACCACAAGTGATCATGGCACCTGAAATCATGATAACTCTACCTCTAATCTCCGGTTTGGAACATTCAGCCTGCCACATTGGCACAGTACATGTGTTCATACCGTTACCTAATCCAGTGACTATACGGCCAGCAATTAAATGACCTAAACTAGATGCAGAACATTGTAATATAGCACCAATGGTCATAATAATACAGCCAATTAACATACATCTTAATCTACCTAGTCTATCACCAAAGAAAATAGTAGATAGAGCACCGACTAAACAGCCAATTTCGTAAATGGAGATAGTAACACCTTGTAAAGTTGAGTTCTGTGGGTTGGTAATGGTATCAATCCTAGGGAATGTATTTCTAAAGGAATCTAAGGTTAATAGGGAACCCATGACACCTTGATCGTAACCAAAAAGTAAGAAACAAATGGAAGCCATGATGTTAACAAAGTGTTGTAACTTCACACCATTTAATCCAAGGAATGTCGGAACTTCCTTGTAGCCAGTGGGGCTAGTGATGGAACTGTCTGAAGTGGAATGAAGACTCGACATAATAGTAGTAATAATGAAGTGTGAAGAAATAGGTATGATTAATTTAAGCAAGGGAAAAAGCTCTACGATGAATGAAATAGAAATAGTTTTGCTAGATAAAAACACAGGGGGATAACCACCATTTTATACATTTTTTTCATGTAACATGAGTATGGATATACTGAGAGGTACATGAATACCATGATCAACAAGTATTGTCCTTAACTTGAGTAACATATAGCACAGTCATAATTTACAACTATGACATAATCACTTTTGTTTCTTTTGTTTCAGAAGCATGGCCATTCTCCTTCGCTGGTGAAAATCTTTTTCTCTCCCTTTGTTTTCGTTGAGGACCGCCCATAGATCTAGATCTCTTGATTTTTCATTTCTTTCTGTACAGCCAATTAGCTATAAAAGTATCATCTATTTGAGTCTTGTATTATTAATATATACTGGTACTCATGTGGTTCCTTTCCATTATCGACACATTTAAAAAATCAATTCATAGTACCTAGTTAAATAGAATTTGTAACGAATCCCCGTGAAAAAAAAAGAATCGAAAAAAAAATTTTAAGCGATGGAGGAAAGGAAGTGAAGCCCCATGCAGGGGTCTCCCTGGGCATCGCCAGTTACGTCATAGCCTCATCATCAACCATAGATAACTTTAAATTTTGTAAATGTTATTTTTTACTTATTTATTTAATTTAATGTGTATAGAAAATGTATATAAAAATTGTATAAAAAAATTGATTCAATGTGAATCATATTCAAAAGAAAATCATATTTATAAAGAAGATTTGCGAGTACTTTCACAAAAAACAAACAAACGAAGCTAAATTGTAACTATTCTTTTGCCTTGAAACATTTATCATAACCGGTCAACACGAATCTAAATTTAACATCACCTTTGGTCATTCTTTTCCAAGCAGTGGAGACATTTTCTTCACTGATATCGATTGTTTCAACCCATGGTTTGATATCATGTTCAGCTGCAAAGTTTAGCATGTATTCAATATCCTTTGGTGAACCAATTGCTGAACCAGAAACAGAATAACTATTCAATAACATAAACATAGGGTTCAATTCAATTTTTTCACCAATTGGAGGTGCAGTGATGAAGATAAACTTACCATAACTGTCTAACAATGGTGCAATAGTTTGAACAGCACCTTCAGAGAAAGATGAACCAGTATTGACGATAACATCTAAACTGTCGCTGTACTTAGTCGCAAAGTCTTCTTCATCTGTGGCAATGTAATGGTCAGCTCCTAATTTTTTAGCCACCTCTCTCTTACTACCATTTCTCGAGATGGCAGTGACTTCAGCACCTAATGCCTTGGCGAACAAGATAGTCATGTGACCAATACCACCGATACCGGACACACCAACCCTGGTACCTTTGGTGACACCTGCTGTCATTAATGGTCTGAAACCAGTGATACCACCGCATAGTAAAGGGGCGGCATGAATGGATTCTAGTTTATCTGGGATCTTGAATGTGAATTTTTCAGACACTCTGACAAAGTCAGCATAACCACCTTGAGTGTTAACACCAGTCTTTGGGTAAGTACCCTGGTAAGTACCAACCATGTGACGGCAACTATTTTGGTGTTCAGTGGCACATCTGTGACAGTTTCCACAAGAATCACATTGAGCTCCAACACCAACTCTGTCACCTAACTTGAATCTGGTGACCTTAGGACCAACTTTCACAACTGTGCCGATAATTTCATGACCGACAGCTAATGGAGTGTATGTGGTACCCCAATCAGCGTTGGCAGCATGGATATCTGATCCACAGATACCACAGGCTTCAATCTTGATGTCAACATCGTGTTCTCTTTGCTCCTGTGGGGTGTATGTGAATCTCTTAGGTTCCAACCAGTTCTTGAAATCAATAACTCCGATAGCTTCAAATTGTTCCTTGGACATTATTAAATCTTATAATTATTATTTTTTGTTGTGCTTAGTTGATACAAACGATGTTTTGAATTTCATATAACCATAATCCTAAGTTAAAGTGGAAAGAGACTCATATCAGCCCTTTTTATACATCTCTCTTTAATTGGAAACACTAACTGGAGATAAACGTTCAACTTTCCAACAATGAATCTTGTTCCAGATTGAATTTCCAGTGTGTTCTTATACTTAGGACATTCAAAATTCCGGGGATAACCTGGTTATCCCCGGTGCTCAGATAAGAGGTACAGCCTTTTTTTCCTCTAGAAATTTCCAACTCAAAGATATTTGTAATCATGAAATATACACTATATGATAAAGGATAAACAATTGTGTCAAATGAGGAGGTAATGGTATTAACAAAGCATGTAAAAATTTAATTATAGGAAGGAAAAATCAATTGGAAAGGGTCCAAAAAAGAAACTACGTAATCGCATCTTCACTTGCAGTTTTCAAACCAGATTATTTCTCCAGATTAACTATTAAAGAATTTGATTGGAATTTTTGTTAAATAGTTGGTTTCAATAGTTGGTTTGCTTTATGAATTATTTCATGAGTTTAACACATAACTAGTTCTTCACTTGCTTTCATTCATCTTTTGATAATTTTCTGGAAAATTTATATTATTCAAAAATTGTTCTAATTTTACACTAATCGCCATATTTCCAAGAAACGAAGTACCTTACTAATACAGTGCTATAGTTTAAATTTACTCTACACCTAAGAAATATACGAATATCACCATAACCTAATGGATTTAGGATGGAGTTAAAACTCAGTCAAGACTTGTTGGGTAGGAGTTTACGATCTTAAATTCCAGTACAATGTAATGTCATCAAAACCAAAAAACAAAAGAAAATACGTGGCTGATTCCATCACCGCCACAAAATAATTGTATTGCACCACAAGAGATTTTAATGTTTTAAAAAGGAGCGTATAAATTTTCAACTATCAAAAGCCTGGCTAGCTCAATCGGTAGAGCGTGTGACTCTTAATCACAAGGCTGCGGGTTCAAGCCCCGCGTCGGGCTATTTTTTTAATCATTTAATAATTACATTGATATACCTTACCTTTTCATCTGAATGTTTTTTTTTGCAATGAACGAATCCAATACAAAGATGGAAAAGTCACCTACATACCGTACACGTTTGTTTAAACTTTTGGCGTTACTTATTTCTATTCTTATTACTGTCGAAGCTTTCCATTTAGGTTGGACTCTCGGTATTCAGAGTGAAGTATTGAAATTGAGAAAAGAATTAGATGAGATAAAACATGTATTTCAATTAAGAGGGCAATTAGACGCTATGAAAAATTCACAAGAACTCTAGTGAAGGTAATATCTGTGTATAATATATATAAGTAAGTATAATAGAAAAAAAGAAAAGAAAATGGCTTCTTTGACTTTCGTATCTTCGTCTATCTCTTAATATCATTCAAATGTAATTGTATATTTTTTATTCTGTATTATTGCAATGTAAGTGTATACAAAGTCTATTTGAACAAATAGATCAATGGATCAAACGGGAAAAGTTGTCAAAACATGCGATTCATATCAATGCATAGGCCGAATTTATTCTCAAACCAGACCCCTTGTCTGGCGTACAAAATTTCTATGCCCCACTGTGTATTTCTGTGAGTAATTTACCGTTTTATTTTATCCGTCCCCAAGCCACAACTACATTAAAGAATACTAATATCCATATCTATACTTACACATATATGTATATGAGTGATCAATTCAAGAGGATCAAGTTTCAAAGTAAACTACATTGACAGCCAATTGAATGTTTCAAACTTGTCTGTTCCGTTCCCGATCGACGCACGTCGATTGACCCACTTTTCTATATTTTGGTTGTGCGACATTTTTTTTCTTTTTTTTTAATTTTTTTTTCTAAAATGGTTCAATTCCCGTATCTTTCTAAAGTAAGTAATACCAGTCAGTACGTACAGTGAGTGAATGAGCAGATTGACAATAAGTATATAAAACAATATAACAATCCTAGTTTTTTTTCTAAATTCATTGTTTTAATAGTTGATTTCATAGTTATATTTTTGGTTTGTACTATCGAATTATATATTTCTAGTTGAATTGTTGTTAGACACACAGTACACAGCACGCATCACACATCACACATAATAAATTAAAATCCATATCATATAATGAAGATCGTTTCCAAAGAAGAAGTCGAAGCCCATGGTAATGTCGTTCTTGCAGGTACAGTCAAGG
This sequence comes from Ambrosiozyma pseudovanderkliftii, assembly GCA_003707895.3. Taxonomy (NCBI): domain Eukaryota; kingdom Fungi; phylum Ascomycota; class Pichiomycetes; order Pichiales; family Pichiaceae; genus Ambrosiozyma; species Ambrosiozyma pseudovanderkliftii. The sequence continues at coordinate 87,765 of PPLW03000040.1, forward strand.
GTTTACTTTTGGGTTCTCTAGTCTCTGCTGGTATCTATGCATTGGCTCCACATAAGTATCCAAGATTGTTAAAGATGCCTTGGTCCATTAAGACTGCCATTGCTGTTACTCCACCTGCTTTTATCGCATCCGTCAATGCTGAATTGTGTTCATCAGAGTTTGATAAAAACATGTATTCATCTGAATTCAACCAAGCTAAGATGATGAGTGAACACAAGAGATGGAACTCCTTGTCTACTTCTGAGAAGTTCATTGAAACCTTGGGTGAAAACAAGTACGGTATTATCACTGGTTTATGGGCATTATCCATGTGGGGTTCTTGGGTTTACGTTGACAGAGATCCATTGTTGACCAAGACTCAAAAATTTGTGCAAGCAAGAATGTACGCTCAATTCTTAACTGTGGCATTGTTATTAGGTTCGATCGGTTTAAGTGTCTACGAAGAATCTCACCACTTGGGTGAAAAGGAAAACAGAGAAGATGAATACTTGAGAGAATTCTTACAACAACACAAGAGTGACAATAACTAGATTTCACTATTGCTTTTCGTTTCTTGTTTCCTTGCATTCATTTATATCACATCCAGCATTGACATCATTTTGAAACTGTTACTTTCTACCAAACAAATTTGCATTCCTTTGCATCAATCTCTAATAATATATAATATCACCGAATATCTTGAAGTTTCAACGGTTGTTTCCCTTTCGATTCTATTTTAAAACTTTTTAAAACCCCCTTTCCTTTCTCTTATGTCTTGTATATGATTTTTTTACTTAGCTCAACAATTTTCCTTTATCACATTTTATTGTTACGTTTGTATTTATTTTTTCTTCTGTGCCTATTTTTGTGCTTTTGTTCTTTCGACCAGTTCTTAATTCTATATTATCCCTCTTTTTTTTACTATTGATCTAGTGATTGTAGAAAGCTAAAAATGGTTCTTGTAATTTGCGATTATATAACCGTATCTTGTGGGGAAACATGGGCCTTGCTGATGTTCATGAGGGTAACGGACTTCATTTTCATGTGATAGATACGTTGAACAGTACAATGCAAGATTGTTATCCATTAAGTATTTACTGTATGTATATCCATCTATGAAACCAGAAAAAAAGGCCATTCTCTGGTGTTTATATACCCAATATCGGGGATTGGTCGTATATTTCTTTTGTTTAATTAATCTTGTTTTAATCCGATCTCATTTACTACACCCATTATTTTGCTCATACCACTAGTGAATTTTTCTATCTCCTTTATTTATCAAGTCACCGACATCCCTGATATGACTAAGGATAGACGCATATATTTATATTTGTTTGTTGTATTGTATTCTATCATGTCTTTAAAATTACACACCACTCTATGGGTTCTTTGCAACACAAAACTGATAAACTCTTCAAATCAAATAATCTTGGCTGTGCAGATTTCTGCTTTTAATAAAAAAATTTTTTTTTATTTGTATGTATATTTGTATGTATGAATAAATAAATAGATTAGTAGAAATGACATGCAAATGGTTTAGCAAATTACTATATAAGAAGAGAAAATTTCCCATTCCATTCAACTTAATATATTGAATAAATAACACAACCATGGGTAAGATAAATCAACCATCATCTCAGATTAAATTGACTAATGTGTCATTAGTTCGTATGAAGAAAGGTAAGAAAAGATTTGAAATTGCTTGTTATCAAAATAAAGTTCAAGATTACAGATCTGGTATAGAAAAGGACATAGATGAAGTATTACAAATTCATCAAGTGTTTTTAAATGTGTCAAAGGGCCAAGTAGCTCCAAGTGATGAATTGAATAAGGCATTTGCTACCACTGATGTCGATAAAATTGTGTTGGAGATTTTGAAAAAAGGTGAGATTCAATTGTCTGAAAAGGAAAGATCCCAACAAAATGAAAAGCTACACAATGAAATTTTAACTATAATCTCCACTAAATGTATCAATCCAAAGACCAAGAAAAGATATCCACCTACAATGATAGACAAGGCATTGAAAGAATTGAAATTTAACATGATCAATGCAAAGAATGCAAAGACAAAGGCATTAGAAGCTATCAAATTACTGGTGGAGAAACAGATCATCCCAATTGCTAGAGCTCAAATGAAATTAAAAATATCTATAAATAATAAAGAGTACACAAAAAATAAAGAAAAATTGGATAAATTAATATCCACAGTGATAAGCCATGATACCATCGAAGATGAAACAGAAATCACTTGTTTGATTGAACCAGAATATTACAAGGAATTAAATGAATTGATAAGATCGATCAAACAAGGTGGTGCATCCATTGAAGTGCTAGATATGTCTGTAATTGAACAAAAGGGTGAAAACATGCTTTGATGAATGTGAGATGAATACATGAAGTGGAATCGTTAATGCCCTAAAAATGATAGAAGACTCTCTCCGATTCTATCAACCACATCATCAGCCCATAGAACATCCAAATGGCTGTACTCTTCTAATTTCATATATGTGTATTTGTTTATCATGTGTTGTTCCTTTTGTAATTCTTGAATAAATAAATCTCCATTACAAAGATCATCCTTTTCACCAATGACAAGCATCATTTGTGGACAATTACTATTAAACCATGTACCTTCCTTGATTGATTTTAGAATTGGTTTACCGTTTTCAAACCCCTGACCAGCAGTGTTACTCAACCACCATTTCATCAATCTAGCAGACACATACACGGGGGAGAACATAAAATGAATGGTTCTGATGTTTGGGTCCCAAAGTTGGTCTGTCCAATTAAATAGAAAGCTGAACATCGTGTACGCACAAAATCCAAAGATCGGTGTAGTGACAATTAAATCTCTCATGGTCATCATAATGGGTATGAATGCGTAAACTCCAAAGAATGAATTGTACACACAGTTAGGTAAAGTCTTCATAAATTTAATAAACAATTTCTCATTTAACAAAGGACCTCCGTAGATTGCAGGTGACAGTAACACAACCTTATCCAATTTATCATTGTAAGTCATTTGTAGTTCATTGGATACAAGTAACACAATTTGTGCGGTACCTTGACTATGACCTATCAGACTTAGTTTACCACTATATTGAGTAATTTGAAGAACCTCATCTATCAAGCAAGTCAAATCAAACTTGGCCATATCAGTCAAATCCCAATCCCACATTTCAATGTCATCACTTGTGTAAATAGTGTGTCTAGGTTCAAATCCACATCTGTTATTGGCAAGCCAGACATCGTAACCATTTTGCATCAATAAATACGCTATGCTTTTGTGTCCACTGGTTACATAAGCACCGCATGATTGTAACAAACCATGCAATAACAACACAGGTTTCCGTTGTTCCTCCGATGATCTTGTTGGATCAACCAAATGATACAATGAAATGATAAAACCATCCTTAGTAGTGACTCTATACTCCACTAATTCAAACCCAACCAGTTGGCAGTAGTATCCTATATCATCTTTCTTCTTCAAGTACTTGTAATCTATAGGGTAAGCTTTACTTTTAGGTTGTAATTTGGGATGTCTGCATTTACCGAATGTGATGTATGTGACCCAGATATAATAGATTATAGACAAAAACATTAGAATCGACAAAAACATCAAGGAACAGCTATTTGACACGAATGATCTGGTTTTTCCCTTAAACCTAGTCCATGTACTTTTCTTCTTCTTTGGAATGGTATTGAAATGGGTATTGAGTTGTTCATCAAACAAAGAATCAGAAGCATCCCCAGAGGACCCATGTAATCGTTGGAGTTCCATCTGGTGTGAATATAATTGTAGAATACTACCAACTGTGTGGTTGTTGTTATTATTATCCTACACTTGGATCTATTCGTGTATATTACACCAGTTTGTGTAGTTTGAACCTGTAAATTTAGGATCGGATCTTTATCCAGTGATCATTTGTTTACACATTTGATGAAATACTCTTGGGGCTCGGACTCTTATGCGCGTCAATTTTTGATGTTGAAAAGGCAATACAGAGGACAAAACCATCACACAAAACATTCTCAATCAAAAGATATATAATTAAAACGAACAAGTGAATCATAATACCCTGCAGCATGAGCTTTAAGGATAACTATAAACAAATATCAAGGAAATACAATGACGGAGATAATTTGTACTTAAGTTGTTCCATTATAGAATTTAATAACAAGTTTATCATCAATCTTTCAATGAATGGTGAGATAGATACTACTTTCGACGTTCAACTTCCCACAACACAAAAGAGAATTAACGTAAACTACTATGATGATGATGTTAATGATGATGAATTTGAAGATTCAGGTGTCAGAGATATAAATGATGGCGTCAGTTCTAGTGTGTTAATTGGAAACCCATCAAATCTGAAGAATCAAGTGATGGCATCTCAAGTTGGAAAGTTGATTAACCAGTTTAACTCTGAAAAGAAAAACAGCTTGATTTTAAATGCAAGTGGTAAGATCTTCAGCAGTGAGGACACCGCATCTTCTAATGATTTCAAAAAGCTCAATTTCATTTTGCAATTGGTTAAGGACTGTTACGCTAATGAAGCTGATGCACAACCAAGAGAATAGGTGAAAACATATTTACTATATGCTTGTTAATAGTGAATAAGTACTTGGGTATAATTTAATTAATCTATAAATACGCTATTTAATATAAAAAGATTCATGCATCATTCATCGTACCAGAAGTATCCATTTAAGTCTTCTACACCTGTGTATTCACTGACAATAACCTCCTTGTCTAACAGAAACTCCTCGGTATTCTCATTGTAAAAACTGTTAATTGATTGATTTTTATTATTTGTCAATGATGAGTTCAATGTTAATGATTCCATGTCATAGTTCACCTGTGAACCAGACACAGCCACTTTTGGTCCGACAACTGTAGACTTGATGGATATTGGGATACTTTCTTCAATTGAAGTATTTGCCTTGACATCTATAACAGGGCCGTAATCTGTAAATAATTCTTCATCCAGAGATATCATTTTTTGTTTATTGTTTGGACACACCTTGACAGTTTGACTAACGTCCTTTGTAGAATCATTAGGGTCATCATAAAGAATTCCAATTTCTCTATGATAGTCATATGTACACGATTCATTTTGAAAATTTGCAATCTTAATATTTACCTTCAACTTGTTACAATTTTGAAAAATTAAAAGCTTTTTCCGATGCCGAATACTCTCATCTTGTTCAGATTCTTCATCCAAGGAACCTGTCTCTATATCAAATTCTTCCTCCTCTAGTTCGATGTCTTCCTTTGTGAATGACACATTTCCCATGATTATTGGCTTATCCTTAAACAGATCAATGATCCTGGCACAACCATTTAATGGAATCTTCGGTTTGATCAATTCACCTAGGTTCGTAATGTAACTATAGGATTCAAAATGTTTATTCTTTGTGTATTGAAAGTCAGCAACATCAAACAACAAACGCTTTGTCACAGGATCAGAATCATTCTTGTCGTAAGAAAATATCAAATGTTGCATAGTCTTAGTAGATTTGCTTAACCAACTCTGACCACAACATTTCATTGTTTGTTCTAGAATAACCTCCACTGATTGAATTTCGAACAATCCTAGTAATGAACTACGACCGTCGTTCAATTTCATGTGCTTGTCAAAGTTTTTAATGTATGGACATTCCAATTTGATTGGAATCTGGTCCAGAGTTGATGCTAGATTTATAATTTTTGGAATTTCCATCACCATTCTTAACTTAATCTGTTTATTTAACACGGATTCAGTGGGTGCCATTAAAGTTTTGTTCACCATAATTTTGATATTCTTAGCTGCTATTCTTTTTTTACTGTCTTGTTGTATTTGTTGTTTGTAATTATCAGTGTAAACGTAATTATGGAAAGACTTATGGTTCTTAAAAGTATCTCTAATGAATGCCACCTTACAACTGTCTTGAAACTTCAATGGAACTGTGAATTCAAGAAATCCCTGGTCGTCAGTGTTATGTTGGTCCTTATCGTAGAATATTTGCAAGTAGAGTAAATATCTCACAGATATAGCCTTGTAATTGAATTCTTTAAACTGCACTCCATCACCAAAGTCTTCAATGGAAGATGGCAACCATTTTAACTTCTCTTTCGGAAATTGTAGTTTATATTCAAAACTCAGTTGGTCGCCCATGGAATAAGACACACCACTGGGGTCAGAGACCAATGTTTCACAATCATTGAATAAAGTGATGTTCTCCATGTATTTAAATTTGATCAGTTGGCTTGTACTATGGTTGTACACTCTTTTGATCTTTGTCGGTTTTAGCAGTCCCTTTAAACCTATCTTTATTTGATGAATACCCCTGATATTTCTCAGAAAATACAGGTCAACTTTTCCTGAGACGTTATGGTACTTTGGTGTGAAAATTAAATCTTGTGTCGGATACTTAATTTCAAATTCAGGCATACACGCTTCCCGTGATTGGCTGTAGTCTGCATTTCCTGTGTTAGAGCCAGTGGAAATAAGCTGACTCAGAGATTTGTACTCTGACAGAATAAATGGGAATTTATCCGATGATGAAGAAGAACTTCTCGAAGTGAACCGTTTCAGAGTGGATGTTGCTTTTCTTAATTTACTTGTTCTCGTTCCATGGGGTGATATCGATGTTAGTGATGTTGTTGAAGGGGCTATTGAAGACGCAAATGAGGTGGACTGTGATAGGGTTGTTCTTATGGACGGTGCACCACCAACAACACTGATATTACCTATACTACTAGACCGACGAACCGTTGCCATTTGCTGATGATGGGAAGTAACATGTCTAGTATGGATGGACGGGTTATCCAATAATGAAGATGAATGATTAGATTGGTTTGTTTGTATAGGTCCCAGGTACTCTATTTCTCTTTTTGCCAGAGCAATGGAACGGTGCCTAGAACTGTGGTAAATATCATTATGGTAGGGATATTGCTCTACTGTACTTGAGTTTGAGTGTTGTGTTGCCATCATTCTGTTAATAATTTCGAATTGACACTGTTTAAATGGAACAGCATTGACAGAAACAGGAGAAGGAGAAAGAGAGGGAGAATGAACACGAAAACAAAAATGAAGATGGAAACACCCAGAGTAAATTTAATTTATGGGTTCACAAGTATCAGACAATATCCTGGAAGCACAGTAATGTCCTGATTAATTTAATGAAGCCCAAAAAGTAAATAAAAAAAAACGGTTATTGATACCAATCCGTGTATTAACTACCAAGAGCAAGTTAATGTATAACCACCTATACCATTTTTCCGATTAGTACCAGCTCCTCATCAATGAGAGGAGTAAAACAAAAAACATTATTAACTTTTGTTATTTTTTTGTTTGAATGTAACACTGTATAAGTTTATGGTAAAAGTAATATTAATTATGCAAGAAACCAAAAATATATATAAATATATTGAGACATAATTGCAAATGTTGATACTAGTGCTGTGCTTCAAGTCCCATTTGATATGATTAATAAATTTTAAATTTGTGTAAAACTATACCAATGATTCTTCTCAGGAAAATTCATTGTTAATCAACAAGAGATTTGTATTGATTTTGTATGCATGGCTCATGTACTTGTTTATTGTATCAATTCAATAGAAGATGTTCCAAGAAAACTAGTTGAAATTTGGATTTTTTCAATTACTATTCCAAATCTAGTCTTGTGACGGAGATAGTAGAGCTGTAAGGGAAGCACGTGGGTCTCTATGTGTGCCCCGCCAATGTAGTCTCTGCGGCTTAATCTTAAATCTTTTTTTTTTTTTTTTTGGATTAGTGTAATAATTACTGTTTTCATTGTTAATTGGTCCAGTCCTGTTCAGTTCAGTTCAGTTCAGTTCAGTTCAGTTCAGTTCAGTTCAGTTCAGTTAAAATCAGTTCAGTCCTTTCCCATACACAATCACACGGCTTAGGAGTTAATAAGTTTAATTAGGTAGTGCACTTCATACATGTATTAGTAGGTGGAGGGGAGGATGGGAGAGGTTTCTGGACGGGTGGTGCTAACACTCAGATTCCTGTAATCCACAACTGTATTAGCATCGATCACAAAGAGGGTTTTCTTAATCATTTGTATTGCAAAAATTAAACACTGAAAACATCTTTTTTCACATGATATTTCCACTTTGGCTGCTAATGACATATATGGAAACAAACCTGGTTTTTTCGTTCCCTTTACACGAATGGCTTTTCATGCAGATGTAGAAGTCTCTATAATAAAAATAAACTAAATTATATCCTTGTAGCAGAATGAATCCGAGATTAACTCTTTATCAGAAGGGAGAGAACATAGCATGCCGCCAACGGGAAACAATGCCAGAGAAGGAAATGAATATAGTTACAATCACGAACAACAACAACAACAACAACTTCAACAGTATTAGCATATTAATTGAAAATATTCTATTATCCATCCCACAGCATCAGTACCAATAGCAACAGTTAGTTACTTTCAATAGATGATTTGAACGCTTGAACAATAGAGCAAACAGTATGAATCTGTTCCCTTTGCAACTTGTTGATCTTTGTTTGATCTACACAGTTAATTGTCTCGTGAACAAGGCTGTGCATCTTTATCTTAATGTAAATATAAAAAGCTGGTATTAACATGACATTATAGGATAACGAGTATTGAAAAGGAATATAAATATATAAAAAAAAGACCAAAAACAAAAAAACAGGAATAGGGAAGAAATGAAATATACAACAAATATAAACAGATGACAAGATCAAGTCATTATTAATTACAGAAGAAATAAAAAAAAAGAGAAATGACAGCTGGTGATGAGGAAGCAGACAATCACATACAACACTTTCTAGTATCTGAATGGTTCACTGTGTTTTTAGAAGTACAGTTACAAAGTGGCTTGTAACTGAAGAAAAAGTAACCAAACATAGCACCTAAGAAACAAGAAATGATAACGTAACCGTTGAAGTACATGAACAACAACATGATCAGGTAGTGTAAAGTCCAGTGGATGGTATAAACGATGGAATGAATCACATGGTCAGCGTACGATGGGTAAACGTCAGATGATCCCTTCCGTAAGAAATCCCAATACCAAGAATGGGCCAGCACTTCACCTATTGGTTTGAAACATTTAGCTAACAATCCGTCGTTGGCTGTTGACTCGAGGATATGTTTCCGTTCCCCGTCACCACAAGCACAATCACCATTGGCCTGGGTCTTTTCCACTTTTCTTCTTCTACCTAAGGAATTTTCGTACTCATGTTCCACACGAGACAACCATTGGTAACTGAACACCATCAAAAACACACCGATACAAGTACCTGCAAAGTGACCTCTGTTTCTGTTGTGCCATGTCTTTGAGATAAAACACGTATCGATGGTGTACCAATTCCACAACATAGACATGGTACATGAATGCTTACTAGAAGACATATCCATGTCACCCATATCCCCCATAGATGAATTAGATGAACTTGAACTGTTCATACCAGACATACCTCCCATTCCAGACATTCCTGTGGATTGAGCCATGCCACTACCGGTCATAGTCATATCACCCATACCAGACATACCAGACATGTCCATGGTCATAGACATACTTGACATACCAGACATGCCGGACATGTCCATACCAGACATAGACATACCAGACATGTCCATACCAGACATCACATCAGACATTGACATAGACATGGACATACCAGACATATCAGACATATCCATGGAAGAAGACATGTCCATACCTGACATGCCGGACATGTCAGACATATCCATACTGGCCATACTTGCCATGTTTGACATACTAGACATAGTCATTGACATTGAATGAGATGTGGTAGACGACACACTAGCAGACACAGTTGTCTTCATCATACCAGTCATACCAGACATGTCCATACCAGACATGTCCATTCCTGACATATCACTCATACTCATATCCATATTTATTTTGTATTGTGTTATAACTTTAACTATTTTTCAAAAGCAATGTTATTGGTAAAAAATTGTAGAACAAAAAAAAAGAATAACTTGAATTTTCTCTATAGTTTTATATCACTAATATTGGAGACCAAATTATGTTGATAAATAATTGATTGATGAAAGAGAAGTAATCTCTGATTATTTAAAAAAGAATAGAATAGAATAAAATTGGAGAAAGGAAAAGGGTTTACACTTATACATTTAAAAAAACACATCCAACTACAACAATCAACTACCGTTCCATTGACTTTACATTTAATTAACAAATAACAAAACATTAAACCACTGAAAAGAGCAGATTAAAAACTCTTTTTAGTAATAGTTAATTTGCTCATTTTTTTTTTCCTTTTTCCTCTTCACTATGGGGGGATGAGTACGAATGTGTGTATTGAGTGAGAAAATTTATTTTCTCTTGCTTCTTACAATCTTACAATCTTACAATTTGCTCTAATTTGCTTTTACTAGATTCACTAGATATGACTTATACATATGATTACAGTTATATGGATAGAGTGTAAAATGAAGGTCGTTAAGATATATATATGTATAGTATAGGACAATGTGTAGTTACACATGTATCACCCCGCTTGTAGGAAAATACCCCACAGATAAACGAAGAAAAAGTAAAAAAAAACACCAAAAGACAAATAGACACCATCAAAGCTATTCAATACATGAGTTAATATCATATAAATATTATAAATAAAATACAAACATCAGATATATGTAGTCAACACAACTCAAATCTGTTACAACAAAACAAAGGGACAAAAGCTACAATCACAACAAAACAAAACAGTTCGGGGTTCGATTGTTTTCCCTTTATTTATGGTGTAAAGATGTATCCAATGTCCAAGTTGAGACAAAATTGAGAGAGACACATCCATCGGTTGATCGAGAAATCTTGATCAATGAAGTTAGTGCCTTTGTTATTTGTTTTAACTTACATAATACCCCAGTAACAGTTAGAGAATCGTGTGTTAGTATCATATTTCGAAGGATACAAGAAATTACAAAATTATACACACAGTTTGACAGTGGGTTGGAGTGTTTTTTTTTTCTTTTTTTCGTTTTCGTTTTCGTTTTTGTTTCTAAGCTAGATCAGTTTCACAAAGGAGTTGCGTGTGCATTTAACATAATGAGTGGATACCCAGATCATAATAACAACTATCAGAATTACCAGACAGGGAGTAATGTAAATAATAATGCAGATCCATCTTCTGCTCTTCAAAAAGTGTTGAGTTTACTACAACAACAACAACAACAACACAACCCACCACCAAATCAGTCATACAATTACCCTCAACAGCAACCATACCAAGGATACAATCAATACAACCAACAATCATATGCACCTGTGTATCAAGAAAGTCAAGCAAATATGTACCCTGTTAGAGTGGCTTCAAATTCATATCCCGTGAAGTACTCTAATATTAATAACAATTCGAATTACAATAAATTTAAACCAAGTTACAACAACAGAAGACAAAGAAAATGTTACAACTGTCAAGGGTATGGGCATGTCAGTGCAGAATGCCCCTCCAGAAGGATTGAAAATGATTTGAACTATAAACGTATTAACCATCGTCCTGATCGATACGCTAGAGATGGTGAAGACGATGAATTCGGGTTCGGAGATGATCGTAGTAACACGTCAAGTGGGTATGCAGGTGGGATGAGATGCTTCATTTGTAACTCCAACTCTCATAAGGCTCTAGATTGCCCTGAGAGACAGAATAAGGAATTCAATCCAGATTCTTGCTACGTATGTGGGTCCATGGCCCACAGAGCTGCCCATTGCCCACAAAGGAAAAATGAAGAACGGTGCTTCATTTGTAATTCTTTGAACCATAAAGTGGCGCAATGTCCAGACAGACATTCGGACAACGATGGGTTTGGTGGAGACGGTAGACGTGGAGGCTGTTTTGTGTGTAATTCTCACGGTCATAAGGCTGCTGATTGCCCATACAGAACTTCTAATAACAATGGAAATGACAATGGTAATGGGAACGGCAATGATAAGTTTAAAATCCATGGCGTTGGTTGCTTTTACTGTAATGCTCCTGACCATAAGGCTTCTAGTTGTCCTAAAAAAACTGAATTCAACAAGGATATCATGTGTTATCTCTGTAAAGAAAAAGGTCATAAACCAATAGATTGTCCAAAAAGAGTTGACATCAATGAATTTGGTATACCTTGTTGTTGGGTGTGTAAAGCCATCGACCACAAGTCTAGAGATTGCCCACAGGTGTGCAAAATTTGTATGAGCCTGGAACACGTTTCAGCCAAGTGTCCAACGGTTAGAAATGGTTACTACAATTTAGTGAAACTCAAGGATACTGCGAGAAAACCATCTTCAGACAAACCAACTAGTGCCGTTAACACAGAGGAACCGAAGCTTGAAAATACCAACGAATCTGAAACTAGTGATGTTGACCAGACCTCAACTTCAGGGAAACTTACGGAGGAAACATCTGTGGATACTTCCACATCGAAAGACGTAAATTCTGTAACAGAAACGACTACGGATACAACAACAATTACAGAAACACAGCCTGATGCAGAAAAGAGCATTACAACGGAAATACACGATGAGCAGAAAACAGAGGAGTTGAACGACGAACAAAACGAAGTTGTTGAAAAAAGTATAAAACCATTAGTCGGAGATGAGGCATTGAACGATTTTAAACGATTTTACTAATTAATGTGTACACATCTTTTATATATTATCGTGTTTTTGTATTCACATGAGAGTTTAGATATGCATATATATATATACAAGATGAAATTCACTTTGTAGCTTCATTCACGGCATCGATTAACTCCTTAGTATTTGAGTATTTAGGAATTTTGATCAATCTAATGAAATTAAAATCATTCAATATAGTATCACTGTAACCTGTAACAGTATCATTCTCAATGTACTCTGATAATGCAGGATACCTTATAACCGCTCTTAAATTTTTAGGTAAATAAATAGTCCAGTATTGATCATCATAGAACCCATCTTCATTTTCAAGTTCAACATAACCAAGTTTATCGATCACTAAATCAACCTTTCCTCTGAATGGAGCAATTGTGTATTTTTGATATTGAGGCTTGTTTCTACGAACAATCCTACTTTCATTTAAACTTAATCCATGCTTTAAGTTTCTATGAAGAAATGGTCTACCATACATCCACTGTTTAAATTTGAAAAATGTAACTCCTCTTGGATTCAAATAGAAAAAGTCACCAATACTGAACATTTCTCTAGATGATGGTGATATTAAATCTATGGTAGTGCCAACAGTGTCACGTTTCATTTGTTTTCGTAGACAGGTTCTGATATGAGGTGGAATTAGACCGTACAAACCTTGACTTTTATCTAAGTAACCTGGAGTATCCACTATTATCGTATTTAGGTAGGGAATTCCATGTTCAATATTTTTTCTTGTAGTGAAAAGTTCATCTGATATTTTGAAAATTTTCATTTTAGCTGATTCACGCTCAGAATCATTTGGACTTTGGGACAATAAATATTGTGTAACCTCTTTCACTAATGTTGTCTTTCCCGTATTAGTTTCGCCGATGAAATAATATTGTGTATTTGAATTTGTTAGTTCTGATGTCAATCTTGCGATCAATTCATTCTCTTTATTCGGGTTCTTGTCAGTTAAAAACAATTTATCAGAATCAATATTCAACTCTAAATCTTGTAAATACTTATTAATCCCGGATAAAAAATATTTATGTAATTTATCATAATTTGTGGTTTGATTGTCTCCGGCGATGAGATCCGTGTTGGTAATCACGTAATAAACATTATCCTTTGTGAAACCTCTAGCTTTTGTAAGCTGTCTGAACCGTTTGCTTAAACCTAATGGAAAGTCAGATGCATTAATACAGTAAACTAATTTTGTGCTTTTCTGTCCAGAAGGGATATTTTTCACAACTTCATCTAACGTCGGTGGAAGTAAATCAATTGTTGATAGTTTGTAACCTAAAAGATTTTTCAAATCTGTTCTAGTTTGTTCAGCTGTTAATTTTTGAGACGGATTTCTTCTCTTTTTTTTCCCTTTACGTTCGGAGGAGTCCTTAAACGCATCCTTTGTATCCTTTATGAATTGCTGTCTGAGTTCTGCAGGTATATTTCTATAACCAGGAAGTTTAGGTAATTTCTTTGGCGTCAATGTGTTGTTATTACATATGATCGTGGTAGATATCTCACGTCGGCTTACCAAGTTCCTTATGGACCTCTGTGATATTGTGAATAATTTCATTTGTATTAATTCTAGATTAACAGTTATGTTGTAACCTAGTAGTGTTAAAATCGGTACGTTTTGACCCAGCTCCCAGTATTACCTCCTTTTAGTTGTTTCACTTTTTAAAGAAGAAATTTGTCCGATGAAAAAGTTTGAGGTTGTGCGAAACTCAAAAATTAATTGAGAGAAATACATATATGTACAAACGAATCACAATTGGGAGTATATAAATAAAATAACAAAGACCTAAACACATTGATACACCTAAATGTATCAGGAATGTGCTATAAATTATGCGTGTTCTCTAGCCAAGAAGGTTTTGAACACGACATTGTCCGTGACTTCTGTGTAATTGTATCCTAATCCATCTAGGAAGCTAACAAACTTTTCACTGTCTTCTGATGGAACATGAACACCAGCCAACACTTTACCAATATCATCACCTTGGTTTCTGTAATGGAACAATGTAATATTCCAGTTAATGTCCATATTATTCAAGAACTTAGTCAATGCACCTGGCTTTTCTGGGAATTCAAAACTGATGATTCTTTCATTTGGAACGAAAGATCTACCACCAACCAAATATCTACCATGTTGCTTGGCCATTTCATTCTCTGACAAATCATAAGCAGTGAAACCTTCATCTTCAATGGCTTTCAAAACTTGCTTTAACTCTTTTTCTCTGTTGATGACACTGAAAGATGTGAATATGTTGGCAACACCTTCAATGTCTTCATCATTGCTGTATCTGTATGAGAATTCAGTGACATTTCTTGGGTCAATGATCTGTTGCAACTTTAAAAAGGTACCTGGCTTGTCAGGAATTTGAACAGCCAAGAAAACTTCCTTTCCTTCACCTAACACTGCTCTTTCACTGACGAATCTTAATCTGTCAAAGTTCATGTTAGCACCAGATAAAACAGGAACATATGTTTTATTGGAATGGTCAATTTCTGGGTGATCGACAATGTATTTCTTCAAACCAGCAACAGTCATGGCACCAGATGGTTCCATGATAGATCTTGTATCTTCAAAGACGTCCTTAATAGCAGCACTGATTTCATCAGTGTTAACTCTAACAACTTCATCGATTCCAAAGTCTTGACAAGCTTTGAATGTCTCTTCACCGACAAGTTTAACTGCGGTACCATCGGCGAACATACCGACACTCTTCAATTCAACTCTTTCATTTTTTTGCAAGGACTGGTACATGGCATCTGCATCAACGGTTTCAACACCGATGATCTTGACATGAGGTGCTAGTCTTTTCAAATATGAACCAATACCAGCAATTAAACCACCACCACCAACGGCAATGAACACAGCACTTAATTTATTCCATTTGATTTGTCTTAACAATTCCATGGCGATAGTTCCTTGACCGGCAATGACAAACGGATGGTCAAAAGGAGGAATGTTGGTTAGCCCATTCTCCACAGACAACTTGTTACATTCTGCCTTAGCTGAATCAAAGTCATCCCCGTACAACACAACTCTTGAACCTAGTCTACTGACATTTTGGTATTTAATGGATGGTGTAGCGACCGGCATCACAATAGTTGCAGAGACGCCCAATTTCTTAGAAGAGTAAGCAACACCTTGTGCATGGTTCCCAGCCGAACATGCGATGACACCCTTAGCCTTTCTTTCATCAGATAGATTAGCAATCATGTTATATGCACCTCTTAACTTGAAAGAAAACACGGGCAATAGATCTTCTCTTTTCAAAATGACATTTGAATTTGTTCTTTGTGAAAGTAAAACTGCATTTGTAATTGGTGATTCATCTATAACGTCATACACTCTTGATGTCAAAATTAACTTAACATAATCCGGTCTACCATTTGGTAAAAGATCAGATTCAGATAAATCTGGAAATTTTTTCAAAAACTTGGAACAAGCTTCAACATCTCTTGGAGTACTATTAACAAATGATTGAAATCTTTTAAACAAATGTAACCCTTTGGAGAGCTGATTCACAGGGTTATTTAAGTGAAACATTGTTAATTTTTTTGTCCAATGTAAATTAACTTCAAAAGTAAAATTAAATTGGAAGTCTATCAAAAGGTTTGCATTGGATTCCCTTTTTGACTTGCAATTTATTCTCATCTCTTTTATTTAAAACACAAACTTCAAAAAACAATTTTGGTCTCTTTCGAACCTCATTGAAAAAAAGAGAAAAATTATTTAATGGCTGTGTATAGTATAATACATTACGTAATACAGTGCTATCGAGAAATCAGTCAGACAATTAATTATTTAATTTCCAGTACACAGTTTATATTTAAAAAACTATACAATAGGGGAACACACTTATCCATATTTAATAGCAGAAACTCCAAGTGACAAGTAACCAAAAATAAATTAGGTAATACGATCTGCTGTATTTGTTAAGAGAAGAGGAAGTATTTTTATACTTCATATTAAGTGAAGAGTTATACACCTTTTCGTTATCAAAATTATTAAAATCTAAAGATTCGTTTAAGCCGGAGGAGGTGGTGGTAATTATGGGTCCGGAGTACAAAGTCGCATTCAGTGGTGTCGGAGTTGTATCAATGAAGGTTAAAGCACTACCAGTGGTAAATTTAGTCATTGACAGTGTCGCAGATGGTGCAACATAATCTGCAATTGCTTCAGAATTGGCAAAGTTCATATCAATTCCGTTGAACATAGGAAGCTTTTATTTATTTTTATATTGGATAATTTTGATCGTTAATCAAGTACCCAGGAACAGTTATAAAAAAAAACTAGCTTTCAAATCAGTTCAGATTGGAGGAGAGGAAAGGAGGGGAGATCAAGTTGTTTATATAAGGCTTTATTTTATTTTACTGTTTTTCAACTGGTACTTGCTTCTTTCATGTTAAACTGTTATTCATCAGTTAATTTAATTGTACAGATCATTATCAACTCAGAAAACCTTGTATTTTCATATTATTCAAACAGATACTTTAATGGTATCCATTTCCCCGGGAATTATACCATAAAACTTTCGAACTCATCTGTTTCGGTTCCATTTTCATTTTCATTTCCATTTCCTTAAATAATGTAATGAAGCTCAATTATATACATTATGAGAATAATGAAATAATTAAATTGTAGAAAAAAAGTGCGATAGAAATTTTAAAAAGTTATCAGAAAAGCGTAGATTAATATAAGTCATTTTCCGTTGAAAATTGTTTCATTTGTTATCTTCCAGATATTTAATACGATGAGGTATGAAATTTTCACAAAGATCATCCACAGAATTAACATCTAAGAAGCTAAATCTGTATTTTTTATCACAGAGGTTATGCTTGAATAATAAGTAAATTTCCAATTCCAAGTCAATTTCACCTCTTGTTTTGTGATAATCACCTAAATTTCTGATGTCCTTGTCATGTATGTCTAATGTGACTTTGGATTGCATCATCTTATATGGGTCAAGTTTTGGAACGTGAATGTGATGTATCAAAACTTTCTTATTTTCCTTTGCACCTTTTCTGAATTGGGTCTTGTAATTATATTTTTCATCCCCCTCTTTAATTCTATTCACAATTCTTTGGATATTTTCAAAGTCAGCCACTGGATCATGTTGTATGATTGTTGTAGTTTGCCAGTTGTTTTCACCGTGCTGGATTCCACCAATACTGTAACTTGGGGCAGCAACTTGGTAATACTTATTCTTGTACACAGTAGCCGCTGCCACAAATGTCTCCTTATCACCCTCACCGACACCTGCCTGACACAGTAATGGATAATACGCTTGTCTACCATCCAGATTATAATACAACGATAACATCAGAGAGTTGAAATGGGTTTTCTTATCAACCATGAATTGACCAGATTCTGTGGACCATTCCTGAATGGTTCCCTCTCTGTCGTGGAAGTTTGATTCTTCAAGGTCTCTATCTGCTTCCGGTTCAGAGTAAAGGTCATCTAAATGTCTCACCAATCTATCACCAACGTTTATTCCAGCAACTTTATAGTAGTCGGGGGAGGTGGTTCTTCTCCAAATGTCAGGCCACGAGATCATACCGTACTCTTCGAATAATTTAGACGTGAACAAAGAATCAGGATTAACCACTGGGAAAGCATCTGCATCTATCAAGAACACCCGTTCAAAAGAACTTGCCACCAATGCCAAGGATTTATATTGGAATCCACTGACTTTCAATCTTCTCATATTGTCAACACCGAACACAGTGCTGAATTTAACACATCTAGCACCGTATTGAGGGAGCACACCTTCACAAATCTCTGTGTTGTATTCATCATCATGGGGAATCATCACTTCAATGGGTAAATTCACACCAATTTTTCTCAACAATTGAACGTTCAGCAGTGAATACCAATTGAAGATCTCACCGCCAACAAACACATATCCAGCTCCTTTGTAGAATGGATGAGGAGTCGTTGATGGGATGAAATCCATCATATTTTTATGTGCCTTCTGGTACAACTCTATGAATTCAGGTGGTGTATTCAACTGCTTTCTCAATTCAACCTCTGTGAGCTTTTTATCTTCATCACCAATCATAACGGATCCTGATTTGGAAATCTTCCCCTCTTTATTCATTGGTCTATCTGGATGGGCCATTGGTAATTCATTTGCGAAATACACATCTAGAAATTGAGCAATAAAATGTTGAAAATTTAAGTCTCCGGAACCAATGTCTACGGATCCGTCTTCATGATTGCTATCCTGTGGTGGTCGGTGATTGTCAGAGTGGTCATCATCATCCATTGAACTTGAACCACCATACTGTCCAAAATTGTACTGATGGATAGTGTCTTGAGTGCCAGAGAAGAAATTGGAGTTGTCACCGGACAATGACAAAATTTCAAACAATAGAACCAAAGATAAACATATCAGTATCAGTATTTTGTAATTTCTCTTTGACAGTTTAGCTAATAAATTGATAAATGACATTTTTCTTTTCACAAGGGTAAATTATATATATATGAAACTGAAGCCATGAATGAATGGATATCAACCTGGTTGTAAACTGATGATATAAGTGACCGGTGGATTAATTAATATAAAATTAATCAATGAAAAGAAATAATGAGTATTGAGGTAATCAGTATATGGTATCTGTCAATTATTTTGTATATAGTTAAGATAAACGAGTATAACAATCAATTAAACAAACATCCATTTACCATTACCGAAAGCAAAAAACTTGCATCACGATACATATATATAAATTACACAAATCGAAACATCAAATGGACCACCAAAACCAACCCACAATCTAAACCTCTTTGTGGTTGCCTTCTAACCTTCCCTTAATAACTTAATTAACTAATCAAATAAAAAAAAACCTTCTCTCTAATTAAATTAATTAATTAATTACTAGGCGCAAACTTTCAATTGACCAGGGATATACGTATATATACTTTTGATATTAGAGGAGGGGAGACGGAAGGAATTCCCACAATGTTTCAGCCAAAGTCTTTCTACGGCCCGTTGATTGCCCCCAGTTATAGGTTATAACACGCAGGCAACGATGCATAGTAGCCACCTTCCTAAGGAGAGGAGGGCCCGAGGGAATGACAGGGAACCCCTTGACTTGACCGGTACATTCATATACCGCATAGATTGCATCCGACATACGTTCACCGCCGACGTTAAAAACCTCTACAAACAGAATTCTCATACAGGTTATCAGGAAAACTTGTTTTTTTTGTTTTTTTTTCGTGTTGGAAATGCACGTGACACTAAAAAGATGAGATTTGGAATTTTTTAACAGATTTCAGATTTAAGCTTAGCTGGTGCAAGGGTGTCATAGTTTTGTTGGTTTGTTTATCGCCGAGATTAGGAATTAATTTATGTAATCTGGTAAGCGGACTTTTTCCTCCGTTTCTTTCCCCAATCTTTTGAGTTTTCTGCAGCCAATTAGCCATACTGTTATCTAATCTTTACCGAAGACTGGTTATTTAGATTTTCCCTTCATTTCATTTTCCTTTCCTTATTTCTTTCTGTCTTTCTTTCCCCTGTTATTCTTCCATTAACAATTACCATTACCAATACCAATTTCCGTTTCAGTACTGTATTAATAATTGCAATTGATACAATGATTGATGACGAAGAAAAAGGTGCAATTCGTTTACCTAATGACATTGACGATGCCACAGTTGGCATTGACAACAACAAGAAAAGAGCCAAGACAAAGAAATCCTTGCAAGGGTTGGCAATTGCTTTAGCAATTTCAGGATTATTATGTTTGATTGGTCCATTACTGTTTACGACTTATGGAAATGACACTAATTTGAATTCCTTGCAAGACGCTAAATTCAGAAAAGTCTCCAGTGGGAAGGCATTATGTCCACTAGGTGAAAAATTAGGTTACTTGGACACTTACAATGAAACCAAATTCATCCTTGAAGACCCAACTTTTAGAAACTTTTCAGCGGGAAGAATTTCAAGGGCAATTCAAATTCCAACTTGGGTTGATGATGACATTACTGATTTCTCCAAATTTAAAAAATTCCATGAATACCTTGAAACAGAGTTCTCTGATGTGTTTGCTACTGCTAAAGTCACTAAGGTCAACGAATATGGTATCATTTGGGAATTTATTGGTTCGGATCCAACTTTGAAGCCTATTTTGATGATGGCTCATCAAGACACTGTGCCATTGAATGACCCAAAGGACTGGGAAAGAGACCCACTGAGTGGTGATTACGACGGTGAAAATGTGTACGGCAGAGGTGCCTCAGATTGTAAAAATCTACTCATTGGTTTGCTAGAGACTTTTGATTATCTAATCAAAGAAGGTTTCTTCAAGGACAACAAGAGAACAATCGTGTTATCGTCCGGATTTGATGAAGAAAACAGTGGTTACAATGGTGCCCAACATTTAGCTGAATTCTTATTGGAAAAATACGGTCCAAACAGTTTCGAACAAATAATCGATGAAGGGCCACCAGTGTTTTTAACTGATTCATTTGGTATTCTTGCCACTGGTGAAAAGGGTTACATTAATTTAGAACTTTTAGTCACAGCACCAGGTGGTCACTCATCAATGCCAGCCGACCACACATCTATTGGTTACTTAACTGAATTTTTAACTAGATACGAATCTGAAGAGTTCACTCCTGTGTTACCAAAGATCAATCCAATTTACGGTGCCGTTGAATGTGTCGCTGAACATCTTGTTGATGTGTTGCCTAAAAAGATCGTCAAAGAAGTCTTACAGGAAAAGCTATCTGAGAAAAGTACCAATAAAATCATTGAGTTGATGACCGGTAACAAACTCTTGAAATATTTAGTGAGAACATCTCAAGCTATTGACATTATCAGGGGTGGTGATAAGGCTAACTCGTTACCTCAAAATGCCACTGCTTTGATCAATCATAGAATCACATACGGCCATAATCTTGATACTGTTTGGACTAAGGCTAAAAAGATTGGTATTTCCATCGCCAACGAACACAGTTTGGGTTTAACTGTTAATGATGAACGTATCTTACCGGCCACAGAAAAGGGTAACATTATAATTTCAACTACTAAGCCTCTTGAAATTGCACCAGTTACTCCAACCAAAGATGAAATATGGTCAATATTAACGTCTCATTTAAGATCATTCTATGAGGATATTGTTTACCCTGAAAAATACGCTGACGGTGACAAGGCTCTCGTTATTGCACCTGGTATCATGACTGGTAATACTGATACTAGACATTATTGGAAATTAAGTGATCATATCTTCAGATTTTCACCTGGTTACTTGGCTGATTTAGGTATTCATGGATTAAATGAATATGTTCCAATTGACGCACATTTACAAATTATTGCATTCTATTACCAATACTTTAAGGCACATGCATGATCAATTATTTGATTCGCTGTACATTTCCTTTATGGACAATTTACATTCTCCTATTTGGTTCAAATATCCAAATTCATACAAAAATGCCTACAAACAGGCATTTATGTATCAATATATTAGCTGAAGAAGCATTATATTATAAAAAGATAAAAAATGAACGAAGTAATCATATTGTAAACATACGAATATACATAAAACATAGAAAAAGAGACAATTTAAAAAGTTTTAATAGTTAAAAGGTAATATTGTCATACGTGAGAAGCAACAAATGAAAATACAGGAACAAGTTTAAATTCAAATATAAGAGTAGCTTAAACCACAATCTATTGTGGAACAGTAGTGTACACAGAACCATCAGAGGCGGTGGTGGTAACAGGAAGGAAAACAGCTGGTGAGTCAACGTAACCAATGACCAAAGCATATGCCTTTGACTGATCACGAGGATCTAAACCTAAATCAATAGAAGTAGGAGCTGGTTGAAATTCACCTTGACCTGGGGTCAAATTGATATAAGCAGTAACAGTTGGAACATCATCAACTGTCGAGGAAACTGGAACAGCATTAGCAGTTAAGATAAAAGCAGCAAGAGTAGAAAATAAGAATTTAGCACCTAACATTGTGTTTTTTTGTCTTTTAATTAGAGTTCAGTATATAATTGAGTCAAATTATTGAATTGTGTATGATTGAATAATTGAATAAGGAACAAAAGCCAATCAATTCACCAACGTGAAAAGGGAAACTTCCTTTCCTTTTATACCTTTTTTTCCTCATTCCAGTTGAGTACATAAGTAGTTTCATGATGGTAACCATTTAAGGTACCGAGTATGTAGTTTAGAATCATGGAAAACACTTATACACTCAATGTGACCTGTGACATAACATCAACTTGAGCTTGCATTGCTAGCCAATTTTTTTTTTGAAAGGATTTGCGTATGCAAAGAAGGTTATTCAGAAGCTCTCATTTACTCTGTTTGGTAAACACTTAACCCAAAACAGAAGATTAATTCCTCGAAGAGTAAATGCTAATTATTTGCACTCATATTGAACAACAATTAAGAAGGCCCGCCTTCAGAAAATCCACATTTCAATAAATAATTTAACCAATGTGACAGAGTGTACCTTAAAAGCAGTGAAAAGCAGTGTTTACCTATTTGAGTGCTTTGTTACCTAAAAATATGAATAATTCAAACTTATGCAAATCATATTTGCCTGTTTGGGCAACTTTTGGATGGGAACGGTAAATAAAATAACTGATTAGAAATGAATTTCAACTGTTTTTATGTCTTGTAATTTTTTACTGTATCTGGAGTGTGTTATGCTCACATGTCCTAGCGACCAATGACTGAAAACATTTCGCTTTCCCCTGGATTTCTGTAGTAAACTGAAATATGTCAAAGTATACAGGGATAATAAAAGTGTAATGTACTGTTACTGGTATTGTTTCCTCCATTTCAATTGGTTCTTCGTCAATGAAAAAGTAGGATAAAGCGAACACATGACAAATTTTTCCACACCCAATTCACTAAGAATAAATATCATACTGCCAAAACTACCAACGATTTTTCAACATAATCACAAATGCAACTGGAAGGGTATGTTCAGTTATGCAATTGGTGTGGTATTATGGGTAATGGTAATGGTAGTAGTTTTACCTTGAAGTGAGGGTTCTCGGTTCCCCTGTCTCAGTTTGTTGATATCGTTTGGATCTGCAAACATTTAGCTCGGAAAATCCTCCTATACTATTGTTATGTGACAAAAACGCCTTGAAATCGACAGACTACCTTGAATGTCGTTATGACTTCTATTTTTATCATTTTGTAGTATGTTTCTTTAGATGAAACAAATACCACAGACATTAGCACTGTCACAAATCACAACCAAAACCAAAACCAAAACCTGGACTCACAAACAAACAAGATGGAAGGAACCAAGATATATAATAGTACACGAAACCAATAGCCATCAAATTCCAGACATATATTTGTTGACAATATGTATCCATTAGGAAATAGTTATATCCAACGTATTACCAATCAAACATCACTGTGAAATGAAGAAAAAAAAAGATGTTCGGTAATTGTAATTGAAAAGATTGGAGATACCTTGGAAAGAGTAAAATAGTAATATAAAGAATTACTTCAAAAGAACATAAATGTGATTTCAAGTAATTTATAAATCATAGATTACCTAAGTAAATAAATAATAAAACTACTAACTAAACAAAAAAAAACTAATTACCCGTGAGTAATAATGTATTCAATTGACACATCTTTGTTTTGACAGATCACCTTTCTGGTAATTTAATACTAATATTTTTACTGTGGATACAATGACTGTTAATCATCTGTGCTAACAGCTTGGTAAATAGAATTTAATGAGAGGGTAACCAATCGTTTATACCAAAACTGTGTAATTAGTTGTTTATTTTCGGTAATTACGGCAAATTCAAAATTATTTGACATGGTGTAAGAAAGTATTTCTAACAAACAAAACAAAAAAAGGAATATATCGTATGATGTGTTATAAAAACATTTTTGATTAGTTATTTCTGGAAAGGTAAATCACCAGTAGAAACTGATGGATCAAATTCGGATTGTAAAAACTGGTATCTTTTCTTGGAATATATGAGTATGGATAATTTTCCACTTGGAAGATACCAAATCGGTTGCCGTTCTGATGGGAGAAACTGATCAAATCGGAAGTCATTATTTTAATCTCCGGTTGGTCACCATGTGCGGCTCTATTTTAGAGTCACTGAACTCTCTCGAATATAAATACCTGAGTTTAGCTGTAAATTACCAAAAAGTTTTATTATAAGAATCTGTGATGTGAATGTAAGTGTTTACTTTAAATTATACCAGAGTAAAATATCATATTAATACAACCAGTTCCAAATACAGAAGAAAAAAATGCCTTCCGAAGAACAATACGATATCGAGAAACATGTTTTAGTTAAAGGTGGTTTAAGGGGGTTTGCATTGGGAGGTTTAATCTCAGGGACAGTGTTTGCTCTAGCGCCAAGATACTATCCAAGTTTGTTTAAATTGAACACATCGGCAAAGACCGCCATCTGTGTCATTCCAATGATCTTCTGTGGGTTCACTAATGCTCAACTATCATCAAATGCTCTCAACCGAGAATCAAATTTAAGCGATTTTTCAAGAAAGAGAATCATTGAGGAACACCAAAATTGGATCAAGTTATCAACTAAGGAGAAGATAGCTGAAGAATTTGAACTTCATAAGTATCAAATCATCACAGGTCTTTGGGCTGGTAGTATGTACGGATCATGGTGGTTTGTCAACAGAGACAAGTTGCTAACTAAATCCCAAAAATTTGTGCAAGCTAGAATGTACGCTCAATTTTTAACTGTTGGATTATTGTTCTTAGCAATGGGTGCTACAATGTATGAGAAGAATCATCATTTGCTAAAGGAAACCGAAAGTGAAGAGGATGAATTCTTGAGAGAAGCCATCCGTGGAGGTGAACAGGAAGAAAAGGAACATCACAAATAGTTCAATAATTTCTGTATTATATTATCTTACTTTATCCACTTCCAATTAATAATTTTATTTTGTTGTATCATTAGTTCACTTCTCAAATTTATCTGATGTATAAGAAAGATACTGTACTCATAAACTTAATGTAGGTGTCCGTCGTAGGAATTGTTCATCACAAGAGATGTTGAATTAATTTATATCTGCGCGGAGTTGTTGATTATTTTTATAAGGCTTATCGATATACATTACGGTTTCATGGTTTGATAGAAAAAACAAATCTGTTTCTGTTGAAGTTAACAACTAATCAGACAGAGTAAACAGTCTTGAAACTTGTGGAACAAAACCAAATCTAATATAAATTGATTTAGTGTTTCATTTTCCTGTTGTCTAGGTTAAGAAATTTAATAATTTTGAGAAATTTTTGAAAATTTCAAAATTACAAAATTTCAAATATATATTAAATATAAGATTCTGCAGCCACATTGATTGTAAACTAACTGTATTTTTACATTTTTCTATCGTAATGACAAAAAAGGTTTAAATAATAATAGGAAAGTGTTTATATATAAATACCTCTTTTTCCTTATTACTAAATCATGTCTTCATCGAAAGGGACAAAAATCTCATGAGTTGCATATCTTTTTTTTAATTAAAGGGAAAAAGGTATAAACATTCCTAAAACAGTTTAAATTGAATAAATACAATAACGTTATTTTTGGTGGGATTGTTTCACATTTTTTACTTTTAAATTTATTGTTCAAAATCTATTGTTTATCATGAGAATCAATTTTCTAGAAAAAATGAATATCTAGATAGAAACATGAAACTATTTAGTAAAACAAAGAAGTCAATAGAGCATTGGGCTACGAGAGCCAATGCAATTCAAGAGAACCAAAGCATCACTAGAGTAAAGGTGTCGAACTATCTGTATATATATATATGGGAGAATGGTGTTTATGTAAAGTTAAATATTCCTGTGAAAAAATAAGCAGTAATTACTCCCAACTAAAAGCTCTCTTGTTTCAACCAGCGTGTCCACAATCTTTTTTGTATTCTACTCCCTGCCTCTAGTTTATGAGCAAAGTATTAATCAATTTACCAAACTCGGGTTAATTTTAATAAATTTTTGATAGACACAAAACCATTATACTTGGCAGTTATTGTGTTTCAAAAGATCTATAATGGTAACATTACACTTATTGAAAGATATGAAAAGGGGTTAAGTATTACTTTGTCTTTTGTCACCTCATAATACAATCTATACTACAACTCACAATGAAGTAATGGAAGTGTTAGTTATACAACCCACAAAGGCATTCAATCATTGAAACACACTAAAACTTGCTTTAACTTTTTCTGTAAAATTCATTGATAATTAACTATAAAAGAGAGAATAAGAGATGAAATTTAACAATCAAAAAAAGCGAAAATACTATTATCCACTGTTAATGTACATTGTAAAGTTCAACAAGAACAAAGAATAATCATTATTCACCTATTTATTCAATTCATCAAATATAAATAGACCACCCAGGAGTTCCAACACAAGTGATTGTGAGAAACATTGTATCTACAATTTATTGGCCATCCACAAACAAATTGATCAAATTGATCGCCAAATTTGAAAAAAAAAATATTTCTAAAATATAAGTGAAAAATCAATTTTTCCTTTATTTTCTCTATTATTTATTTCGATAATTGGTCATATTACTGATACAGATATTCCAGGGTTAATAAAAATAAAAAAACGAAGAGACTGCGTTTTTACTATGTAAATTTCATATTGTATAGTGTCGTTTCTTTTTTTTTCTAACTGGTGCTTCGCAGCTATTGTTGAAAGATTTTTTTTTTTTAATCTATTCATATAAGAACAATAACAATAATATAGTTTCGTACAGAAAAAAAGAAATACTTACATGAGTATACCTACATGAGTATCCCACTGTATATCACCTATGTGTTGTATTATAGAAGCTAGTGGAAGGTTTTATCATTGACAGAAACGTTTCAAATCAAACGAAATCTTAAAGAATGACTGAGTGAAGATCAGAAACCTAAAAATTAAAGACAAACAAAACAAAACCAAAATTAGAATAACTGCAACTTTTACGATTTAATTTTCCTTTTAACTTTCGTAAAGGCCCAGCATCAGTCAAAATCATAGTTATTTTGATTAAAAAAGTTACCCATTTTTGGATATTTTAGTACAAGTGTGGACCAGAATGTTATGTACGTATATGTCCTGAGTAGTTATTATTTTTTTCCTTTGGTGTAAAAAAACACCATTAATTGTTCGAATTGGTCAATGAACGTATCCAGGTATAAAACAGAATGGTAAAATTAAATTAAAATAAAATACATAATAATGTAAAATTATTAAACACAATTAAAGAAATTAATAATAAGAAGTGCAATTCAACTCATTGATTCCAGTCTAATGGATTGTGATCATTATCTTCAATTAATGGGTCGATGTTTTCTATGTGCACATTTTGTTTTTTTTTGTTATCATGACCCATTCATTAAAAATTGTATTCTATGTAGATTATATATTATACATATTATATACATCCAATGATATCGATTACCAAAAGTAATTTGGAAAAGAAAAAGTTACTTTCAATTCATTCGTCTATGCGACGTAGGCAGAACAACACCATAACATTATATTGCAGGTATCGTACATAGAGAAGAATGAGATCATGTGGTAAGACAAGGTGAAAACGGTTCTCCAATAGAACGTTTCTCTTTTAAACATATGATACATGTAAATTATACATAGCCATAGACGTACGTACGCATGCGTTCACATACAAATAAAACACATAAAACTCTGTGTATGCAAAGCTGTTCATTGTTACCATAAATCATTTTATTGGCTGGAACTCAAATTTAATTGAATCATTCTGCGCGGCTGTGTCTTTTTCAAAGTTTTCACTGCAGAAAAAGAAACGACCAAAAAAAAAAAAGGTTTAAAAAGTACAATATTTTTTAGATTTGTTAAGTAAAAGAGAAAGGGATCATGAAGATGAAATGACAAAGATGCAAAAAATGACTGGTAAGGCAAAAATACCAACGCAAAGACACGCTTCTACTTGTATGATACGATACATATTATTTATCAGTCATTGTATATATCTTAAAAACCCATATCGCTCTTTACCACCGAGACCCATATTTAACATATTCTATCTTCATTATTAAGATCACTAACAACGAACAAATATAATACAGACGCCCCTTTCCCCAAAATGTATGTATTCATGAATTTGTCAAGTTTAACAATAGTACTTTGTTAAATTAGTTCCACATTGGATCCAACTAATTTAATTTATGTATATGGTTCAACGACTCAGTGAAGATATGGTTAACACCGAATCTAGAAAAAAAAAAAAACACGAATTTCTTTTTACCGTCTGTAATATTCTTTTTCTTCGTTTAAGCAAGTTCCAAGTTCCATCCACCTAGAATCAATATACCTTTTCCGTTCATTATTTAGGATAAACTTTTCTTAATAGAAGATTTGATAATGGCGTAGAGAAAACTTTTGTAGTTTACATGCAAGAAAATCATATCACCGATGACATCGAAATCTTTTTCAAATTTTCTATCATCTATTATAACGTTCTATTACAATTACAATAACCAGATGAAACAAATGAATCGAATAGGAGGAGAGTACAATACACGGTTAATGTTGCAAATTGCTTATTTAAAATAGTACAAAGAACTAAATTCATTGTTATTCTTTACTATTTTCAATTAATTTTACCATTCAATCCAAATAAACAATAGGTGAAAATAATACACGAAAAAAAATCACTCTGCAGATGAATAATACAGCTTTTTCATGCATTCAATTCCATTGTTCATGAACCTATAACTTTTTGCATTTGCTACCATTACATGCTTCTAGATGGTCTGTGTTCAAAATATTATAAAAAAAAACTACTATATGGATTGACTACTTACTATGTTAGCCAAGTTAGAGGAGAGGAAAAAAAATCCCATATTATAGTTATATATAAGTGTACCCTGAATCCTATTTTCATAGTTTCTTTCTAATTAGTTAATATTGTGAGATGGATAATTTCTCCATAAATATTCCATATCATCGATACCATCGCAACTAACTATGATCTTCCCATTAGCTGCTATTCTATTGTCACTTTTAAGCCTAGTTAGTGGTGCTAGAGAAACCAGTATCGGTTGTTCCTTTGGTGACTCTGTTAAACTATCTCCAGGTTTTAATGTGAAGTTTTACCATTATACATACGACGATCGTACTGACTTCAGTGAATCAAGTTATTATGGTGGTGCTTACACAACTAATGACTTTTACGGAGAGAAAACTGGTATCACTGATCCAAACTTCAGTATCTACTACAAACAAGATACCACAACATGGGGTACTGTTCTAGGTCAACGTCTTCAATATTCCAACTTTGTTGCTGAATTCACTGGTTATTTTGAACCACAACAATCTGGTTTATATACATTCAGTTTGGATTCCATCGATGATGGTGCTATGGTTTGGTTGGGTGAGGATGCTTTTGAATGTTGTACCCCTTCGGTTTTCCCTGATAACAATGAAGAGAAAAACATCATGTTCGTGATAAAACCTTATAACCAAGATACCAAATCAATCACTACATCCGTTTACTTAGAGAAGGGTTCATACTATCCTATGAAGCTGGTTTACATCAACATCAAGAAGACTGCAGCTTTAGCATTCACAGTTCAAGATCCTGATGGAAACGATGTTAACTTCAGCGACTCCGTTTGGCAAATTGATGATGAGTCTCTAGCAAGTCAATGTACTTCTACAACTGTTTCATTGGTCTCATCATCATCATCATCATCATCAAAGTCTTCCTCTTCATCCACAGTGCCATCTTCATCTACAATTCTTTCATCGTCAAAGATTTCATCCTCCTCCAAGGTTTCTTCTTCCAGAGTTCCATCATCCTCCAAGGTTCCTTCCTCTTCCAGAGTTCCATCATCTTCTAGAGTCCCATCCTCCTCCAAGGTTCCTTCCTCTTCTAGAGTCCCTTCTTCTTCTAGAGTCCCATCATCATCCAAGGCTCCTTCATCCTCCAGAGTTCCTTCCTCTTCTAGAGTCCCATCATCGTCCAAGGTTCCTTCCTCTTCTAGAGTCCCATCCTCCTCCAAGGTTGCATCCTCCTCCAAGGCTCCTTCCTCCTCCAGAGTTCCATCTTCTATCCAATCATCCAGAGTCCCATCCTCCTCCAAAGTTCCTTCCTCTTCTAGAGTCCCTTCTTCTTCTAGAGTCCCATCATCTTCTAGAGTTCCATCTTCTATCCAATCATCCAGAGTCCCATCCTCCTCCAAGGTTCCTTCCTCTTCTAGAGTCCCATCCTCCTCCAAGGTTGCATCCTCCTCCAAGGCTCCTTCCTCCTCCAGAGTTCCATCTTCTATCCAATCATCCAGAGTCCCATCCTCCTCCAAAGTTCCTTCCTCTTCTAGAGTCCCTTCTTCTTCTAGAGTCCCATCATCTTCTAGAGTTCCATCTTCTATCCAATCATCCAGAGTCCCATCCTCCTCCAAGGTTCCTTCCTCTTCTAGAGTCCCATCCTCCTCCAAGGTTGCATCCTCCTCCAAGGCTCCTTCCTCCTCCAGAGTTCCATCTTCTATCCAATCATCCAGAGTCCCATCCTCCTCCAAAGTTCCTTCCTCTTCTAGAGTCCCTTCTTCTTCTAGAGTCCCATCATCTTCTAGAGTTCCATCTTCTATCCAATCATCCAGAGTCCCATCATCGTCCAAGGTTCCTTCCTCTTCTAGAGTTCCATCATCTTCTAGAGTTCCTTCCTCTATACAATCGTCCAGCATTTCTTCAGCATCTACGGTTGTTCCATCATTCCAATCATCTAAGATCCTATCTTCTAGAATCCCATCATCTATAGTGTCATCCAGTGTTCCTTCTTCATCAAGAGCTATTTCATCTATTGAATCATATAACGCTCCTTCTTCATCTTCTGTCGTTGTTTCTTCTCCTACATCATCAGCAATCACTACCTCATTACAATCATCTGCTCCATCCTCAAAGAAACAATCCTCTTCATCATCCTTATCTTCTATCATATCATCTGTGACTATACAATCTTCCTCACTGAATACACCTTGGTATGTTAATTCCAGTACCACCACTACTTTTAGTAACAAGGAAGTTAAGACCACAACTATTCAATCATCTGATAGTTCTGCCTTACCTTGTCCAACGTGTGTACTATCCTCCTCATTATCCACATCATCTAGTGAATTAGAATGCCCTACTTGTACCCCATCAACTTCAGAATATTCTGAGTGCCCTACGTGTACATCCGAGTCATCATTCTCAACCTCAGTGGAAGTTACGACAGTCACTTTCTCCACATTGTCTAAAACAACCTCTACCGAACCATGTCCAACATGCACATCATCATCAGAAGTTTCTCCAACAATATCTACTACAAACCCAGGTGTTTCTGTGATCACTATTACTACAACTACAATCTTTACTTCTACATTACCATCAGTCACTGTTCCAGCCGACAGTGTTCCAGAAACTTCTGGTACAGATACCAGCCCAATTGTTCATATTGTGACCATCACTGAAATAACAACAATAACAACCACAACTACACCTGGCATTTACCCAACAACCAGCGACTCCAACTCCAATGGCAATGGCAACTCGAACTCCAATGGTTCAGGCAATGACAACTCCAACTCCAATGGCAATGGCAGTGGTAACGGTAACTCCAACTCCAATGGCAATGGCAATGGTAATGGTAATGGTAACTCCAACTCCAACTCCAATGGCAACTCTAACTCCAATGGTTCAGGCAATGACAACTCCAACTCCAATGGCAATGGCAATGGTAATGGTAATGACAACTCCAACTCCAATGGTTCAGGCAATGATAACTCCAACTCCAATTCCAATGGTAACGGTAACTCCAACTCCAATGGTTCTGGCAATGATAACTCCAACTCCAATTCCAATGGTAACGGTAATTCCAGCTCCAATGGTTCTGGTAACGGTGACTCCAACTCCAACTCCAACTCCAACTCCAATGGTTCTGGTAACGGTGACTCCAACTCCAACTCCAATGGTTCTGGTAACGGTGACTCCAACTCCAACTCCAATGGTTCTGGTAACGGTGACTCCAACTCCAACTCCAATGGTTCTGGTAACGGTGACTCCAACTCCAACTCCAATGGTTCTGGTAACGGTGACTCCAACTCCAACTCCAATGGTTCTGGTAACGGTGACTCCAACTCCAACTCCAATGGTTCTGGTAACGGTGACTCCAACTCCAACTCCAATGGTTCTGGTAACGGTGACTCCAACTCCAACTCCAATGGTTCTGGTAACGGTGACTCCAACTCCAACTCCAATGGTTCTGGTAACGGTGACTCCAACTCCAACTCCAATGGTTCTGGTAACGGTGACTCCAACTCCAACTCCAATGGCAACGGCAACTCCAACTCCAATGGCTCTGGAAATGATAGCTCCAATGCTAACTCCGATGACAATTCGAACGCGAGCGGAAACTCGAACGATAACAGCAACTCCAGTGGTAATGGTGACAACAACTCCAGTGGTAGCTCTAATAGTGACTCCAACAGCACTGGTAACTCTAACAGCAATGACAATGACAACTCCAATAGCAATGGCAACTCGAATGGTAACGGTAATGGTACCGGTAACACCAATAGCAACACCAACACCAACCCTGCTGCTTCAAACGTTGGTTCATCGATCACAGAGACTGCTGTTCCATCTGTTTCTGTTGTCTCTACTTTTGCATCCGGATCCAGTAGTACACCAGCTGTTACCACTTATGAAGGTGGCGCTAAGAAACATTCAGTTACTTACAGCATCGGTGTTATTAGCTGGTTGGCATTATTATTCTTATGATTCCCAAATAATTCTTTCGTTCATAGACTTTTCCATGATTTCGTGTTAAAGACTTTTCATTCCCTATTATAGATTTGTATTTTCGTTTTTATCCGGTATTCTATATATACGGTTGTTTGTTTATTCAATTTCGAGTAAATAAATGTCCTTTTGCTTTGCTTTGCTTTTATTTTATTTCTTTCTAACTTTTCACCACATTCGTTTCAGGATTTTCCTCTTCAATATCTGGGAAACTGTTGATTTCAACCTTTTCTATTTATTTTCTTTTTATTATTCGCATCCAGCTTTTCAGAAGTGTTGCTTTCAGCATTTCTCTGTATAATCATTTTTAATATACTAGATTTATGTATTTACATTCAGTAAATTTTACTGTTCTTTTTTTTGTACGCGTATATTATTAAAGGCAGGCCGTGAACATTTTTGTCTTCTCGAGTAATCATTTCAGGTAGAAAAATTGTAGGGTTTGTTTCTGTCATTAGCTCTACTTTACTGGTAGTCAGTGTAAACAAATATCAAACCATAACCACATCATCAATAAATATTATTAGGGAAAAATGGATCTTCCAAAGATTTTAAATAACTATTTAAATGATTACAAATGTATGTTTATAATTTGAAAAATGAAACCAGAATCGAACTCTGCTCTACTAACAATCCGTTTTATTTTATGTTTACATTGTACCATTAGATGGCCCACTTTTGATTAAACGTTTATTCTACATATTTGAGACTCATATTAATGATTATGCGATTGCCTTACCAGTTGCAACAAAGTTACTCGAACTGATTCTATATGAAGGCTCTCCATTTTCTCTCTTCAGTAAAACTGACAGGTTATGTAACTTTTTAAAACATCATCAAATACCATTACCATTACCAGCACAAGAACCAGTTTCAAAGAAAACCTCAGTGAAACAGATAGAATTATTATTCAATGAAGAGTTTGACCGTCTTGTTTCAACGGATGCTCCTGTCTCACTTGAGTCTGTTGCTCGTATCAACCTTTTAATAAACCAGAAAATGGTTGATACATTAATGGTCACCGACTCCTCCGAGTTGCTGCTGGATATTTCGTCATATTTCATCAGCTTACAACCTGAGTACATTGAATACTATAAGCTGAATGAGTTTCAAAATTTGAAGAATTTTCTAGTGTATAAGAATTTTGATAATTTGCTACACACTCAAGTTGACTATTTTGAGAAGAAGATTGCCACAATGATGTTGTATGATAAAAGTGATTCGGCATTGGAATCTATTACAAATCCTTCTGATCTAGTTGGTAATTTACCATCTTTGAATGAGAATAACAGAACTTCTCCAGCATTTGGTGAAAATGAATATGGAGTTGAACAATACCAGAATCTGATAATGAGTGAACAGGAGATCGTCGCATATTGGAATTGCCGATGGTACTTTCTATATCTGCATTTTTTAAACTGTGATTATGACAAAGTTGTGCGGGATTTCAAGTTACTAGTCACTAGTGATGCCATTAATGACCTAACCGCTTTGGATGTGTTGAATGATGATTCAAAATTTGATAACCAGTTTATACTTAAGAAGTATCTTTTAAGAACGATTTTGATCTCTATATTAATTGTTGATCATGTAACTGAATTTACAAAACAATTTTCACAAATACCGGTTCTTAGGGACTTTTTAAATTCTGATAACCTACTGAACTGCATTATCAAGTCAATTTCCAATTGCGACTATTCCAGAATGAATGAAAACCTGTTCCTATTAAGTGAAGAATTCCAATTTGATTATCAACTAAAGCATTGCCAGGCAACCTTCACCAATCTACTAAATCTAAAATCACTAATAAATTATTTGAGTTTCGTGCATCGGGTTGATCTAAACCATTTATCATTGAAATTTGGCTTACCTACTACGACGTTACGGGATTTAATAGTTAAGTTAACGATTTTATTTGATTTAAATTTAACAATCAATGAAAAGTCCAATGAAATCACTTTTTTGAAGGAGCAAGTTAAAAATATTGATCAAAGATTGACAAATCTTAACAGAGATATAATCGTTGAAGCAAAAGCAACAAAAATTAATTCTTTATTATTATCTACAAGTTTTTCTTAAAATGTAAAACTTTTAAGTCTTCATAAATTATATACATCTATTATTTCCTCACTTCCATAATTTTCATCTGTCAACTCCTTCATTTGCTTTCCTAAATATTCTATATCCTTAATTTCTTTTTTGCAATCATTGGTAAGAACAACGTAATTTGAGTTTCCAACGGCAACGTCATCTTCTATTCTTATACCCATTCCTCTGAAATGCTTTGGCCATTGTGAATCAGAAGTGTTTGGAATATAAACACCTGGTTCAATGGTTATAACTTGACCTTGTTTCAATTCAGAATACCTTGAGTAAGTTGGAGTATCATGAACATCTAAACCTAAATTATGGCCAATGTAGTGGGGGTATAAGTATTTTGACACCTGCCAATCCATTAAAGAGGTGAAACCAGCATTTCGAAGTTCTCTAGTCATTAGTTTCACACTTTGATTGTGGATGTCATTCAAAGAGTAACCTAGGTTGGCCTTACACAATTCAATGCATTGTTTGTTAACATTCAAAACGGCTTGATACAGTTCTTTCTGAGCGTCAGTAAATTCACCACTAACCGGCCAGGTTCTTGAGATATCAGAACAGTAACCACCGAATTTACCTGCAGCATCAACCAAAACCATTTCATTTTCTTGAAATAACGCGTTGTTATTAGTGTAATGAATGCATAGAGCATTTTCTCCTCCGGCAACAACAGGAATGTAAGCAATATCATCACATCCGCCCATCTTAAATTGATATGATAAGTAAGAATCCAAGCCCTTCTCAGATTTAAATTTGATTTGATAAGCCTTGTTAAATGCCTTTGCCGATATTTTAGATGCTATTTGCATGACCTGCAACTCTGCAGTTGATTTAATTGCACGTAATGATGTGACATGAGGGTTCAAAGGTTTGATAATGTTACCATTACTTTTCAATAATGTCTCGATGGTATGACGAGATGATTTTTGTTGTTCATTGGATGAAGTGAAGAATCTTTCAAATATTGTTGTCTTTGTGGATTCAAAATCGTAGTACACAGTTTTGTAAGACGACAGTAATTTTGTCAAATAGCTTTGTAAATCTTTATTTGAATGAGTTTCATCGGCATTAAAAATTTCCATGGCATTATCTTCACCAGTTCTATGACCTTCCCATAGTTCAATGTTTGCATCCTTTGGAGGGACAATCAGGTGAAACTTCAAATTGTCAGGATCGGAGTTTGGCATCTCCAACACACACACTGAATCAGGCTCATTCCAACCAGTTAAATAAAATAAATCATTGTTCTGTTGAAATTGATAAAAAACTGAACCAGAAGCGTATTTAATGACATTTGATGGAATGATAGTGACAGAATTCGGCTGCAGGAGTTTTGCTAATCTTAAACGTCTTTGATAATATTCAACATTAGTGATATTTGGAGTAATGTGGGTTTGTTTCAATAAATGTGGATGAGTCTCATGAATTGGTTGACCTAATTTTAAAGTGGAAAGGAGTCTCTTAGATACAAATCTATTAATCATCTTGTATGATGCTTCTAGAATAGTGATTATAATGTTATTATTATACAAATAAGATTACGAAATGTACAAATAAACATATATGAAGATATAAGCAAGGAATTGTTTATTATTCAATTTTTTTCAAAGCATGTTTCCGCATTGGCTTGTTTGAGGAGAATTTTTCCAAAATTTTGTTCAAAAAAGACTTGACGTTTTCCTTCTCTAAATAAACTATCACGAGCAATAAAACCAATCCATTGGCAAATGATACTAAGAAATCATGTATATTTGATACTTGATGATATCCAAAGTAGATCCATTGAAATAAACCGCTGATTGCCACAGTTGTTAAGAATGTTACACTGATGATTTGCTTGTATGAAAAGTTAGCAAATACTGGATACCTTTGTGTCTTGGAAGGTATTGAATGATGCAATTTATACAAACAATAACAAATTCTAATGGAAAAATTGATCGCATTAGATAAAATCAAACCTATTAAACCATACGACTTAACTAATAGAATTGAATTTAAGTAAAAGATCAATGAGTTTACAAACATCAATTTTGAATAATCATTGACGTCATTGAACACACTGAACAACAATGCTTCCAGTATTCCATTAACAGAGAGTAATGGCAAATATATGACAAAATACATTTTAAAACCCATCGATATTGGTGAGTTTGTGCTGTCTGCAACCAAATTCGGAAGTGCAAAGGACAACAAATAATCACTGTTCAGGAAACTGAACACTTGAATCAAAGGAATGAAATAAAAATACAATTTCAACACTGGTGTTACTGATTCATATAAATTGGATACTTTTCTATCGTAATTTTTTGACTTTTTCGAGTCATCAAGATCACCATCAGACTCAGCAAATAAAGTTGTTATATTAATCCTTGCAGATTCTTCAATTGGTTGGAAGATCATTCTGACGATTAGCGATCCGTAATTTAAAATGATAGAATAGTATCCCTGCGATGATAAATCCAATGTACTGTTTAATATCATTTGATCTCCTTGAGTTAAAAAGTTTTTAAATATCATTTGTAAGTAAATCGATTTGAAATACGTCAAATCGATATGCGTAGATGTTATCGCCATCAGAGTGTCATTTAATGACACCCATTGTGATGCAAAATAAAAAGTGAACATTGCCATAGAGTAAAACAACCTGGAGTAAATGATAGAATCTATAAAACTATATGAACCACAGAACCCCACAGCCATTGTGTATTGAATGATTGACTTTAACAAGGTGGCGGAAGATTCAAATCGGATTCTATTCAAAAAATTGTAATGTAAATATTGGTTCAAATTGTAAAATGGTTCAAAAGACACTTCAATCAGTACACTTACGTTCAACATCATCAATTGATTCATTGTGATCTCATTGGATATGGTTGGGTTTTTAAAATACCACCAGTAATTTAATGGACCCACTGAAGCAAAGAAAATGAGCAAACTGATTGCTGAAAATTTAATGATCTGGCACCGTTTCAATGTCAAATCATGACTGTCCAATCTGTTAATCGACAATCTAACAACCTCTGTAGCCAAGAAGATCAAAAAATTATAGAAAAATTCAATCGATTGGTTGATTCCCATTAAATTCGGTGAATGTAAGTTTCTTATTAACAATTGATTGATGGTGAATGTGATCAGTTTGATTGCAATTTGACCGATCATTAATATGGATGCACCACTGGTAACAGACATATTGAATGGTGGGATTATATTGTCACAATGGTAGAAATCATCTAATGGTAATCGATACTGTGATGAATGTTGATACCTTTTGTATCGTATCTGCTGAATTTTATTTCATTGTGCTTATATACAAAACATGCCCACAAACAAACATAGACCGAGCCTCTTGCTTACTTTACATTAACTTTTTTTTACCTACATTACTGTGCCAGCAAAATCAGCGAATTTTTTTCGGAATTTTTTTGGAGTTAAGTTGGACGACAAATTAATGAAAAGAGTTAATGGTAATCGATGGGTGGTTAAAAATAATACCGTTAACACGTTCGTTAATTAGTTGTATTATGGTTTAAAGTTTAAAGTTTTAACATATATACAAGGTTCAATTATCTCTCTACCTCTTTTTATTTTAAAAAGAACTGTCCCCTTTACTGAAGTCTCACATTACGTTAAACATTTCACGTCACAATAAATTAAATCAATACACATACATACCGACTACAGTGTTTACGAACGACTGAAACCACATAAATAAACACCAACTATCACAAGGAGTTAAGACATCAGATAACAGAAGAACCACTGTTCTCATTCTATTGAAACCATATCAATGACGGAAAAGGATTTTGAGTTAAGAGAACAAGATAGATGGCTTCCGATTGCAAATGTGGCGAGATTGATGAAACACACTCTTCCAACCACTGCTAAGGTGTCTAAGGACGCTAAAGAATGTATGCAAGAATGTGTCAGTGAATTCATCAGTTTTATCACGAGTGAAGCCAGTGACAAATGCTTAATGGAGAAACGAAAAACCATTAACGGTGAAGATATTCTTTATTCCATGAATTCGTTAGGTTTCGAAAATTACTCTGAGGTGTTGAAAATTTACTTGGCCAAGTACAGAGAACAACAAGTGTTGAAGCAAGAACGTGGGCTAACTTCAAATGACATCAAATACAACAGGAAAAAGCCAACACCGAACGCAGATCAACAATTATCTACCAAGATAGACTCGGGAAAGGAATCATTTGTTGGACAAAGTGAATTACTAGGTGAATCTCCTCCAGGAACTGGTGCCGGAACTGGAACTTCTGTGACAGGAGCCAGAAACGTAACAGGTTCGGAAGCACCAGAAGATGACGATGAGGATGAATTTATGAAATACTCTATAGAGAATGCCACCTCCACTACAGCGGATGGGAACTCTAATGGTAACGATACTACATCCAAAGGTGACGATGACCACAACCTCATATCTCAAATATCCACCACATCCACAATAAACAACAAAGACAGTAATACTGATACAACGATAACAACAACGACGGATACGACGGATACGACAGCTACGACATCAACAAAAACAGCAACCACAACAACCAATACCATTAACACTGCTACGACTACAACATCGGAAACGATGCCAGCTTCAGGGAAGACAGCC
The DNA here is from genome assembly GCA_003707895.3 of Ambrosiozyma pseudovanderkliftii. Classification (NCBI taxonomy): domain Eukaryota; kingdom Fungi; phylum Ascomycota; class Pichiomycetes; order Pichiales; family Pichiaceae; genus Ambrosiozyma; species Ambrosiozyma pseudovanderkliftii. Next base: position 127,916 of record PPLW03000040.1, read on the forward strand.
TCACGAAAGAACTCTAATGGAACTATAACTGGAAATTCTACATCGTCGGGAACAACTAATTCAACTGAACAACGACAACCAGAAAATCCATCGACTGTCACAGATAGCAACATGAAATATGAACAGGATTATGTGCAGCAACTATATGAACAAGATTATGGTGGCAACCATTACCCACATAACCCAGATTACCATAATCCATCCAGTAATGGTGTTGTAGATTCATCAATGTCCACCCATGATAATGGAGGTAATGGTGGTGATGACCCATTGACTAGCGGTAGTGACCTTGCAACATCCGGTAGTGCTTTTAATCATTTGGAAGGTACAACAGCCGATGGCAATATTGGTACTAAAAAGACACCAGCAACAACAGATGAGACGACGTTGAGTTTGAACTTGACACATAATTTAAATGGGGTTGTGGTTAGTGAAACAGAAGAATTGGCTGGATTAGCTAATGGGCACCATGGAGAGAATGTCTTGTACAGATATCAATGAGGTATCAATAAAAGTAATGTATGTATTATTTTGTTAAATTCTGGTTATATTTACTTTTGATTTTTTAATTGTGTATTCTTTGTTGCTCCTTTTTCTTCCTTCGATTTTTTATACCTATTTATAGGTTTTTTTTCACGTATTTATGTATTCTTATTTATCTATTTATCTATTTATTTTTTTCTTTGTTTCAATTATATTCATTAGATTAGTAGAACTTAGTGAAAACTAAGCCTCCTAAAACAATTGCTCTCATTGTGCCATTCTTTACTGCCGAAATATGGTGGTGGGCGTATACATGACAATAAGGATGATAGCCAAGATATCTTATGTCTTGAGAAAAGCTTTTTCTCTTCCATCAACTGAATCAAAGCCCAATGACATTAACAAGATAACAATTTAAAATGGAACTAAATAAAAGAAAATAGGTTTATAAATAAATACAAAACATTGAAATGGCTGATTAAGATTACCATGGGTATGTCCAGTTATAACTATAACTTGCACACTTATTTATCTACACAGAATTAGAGAATTAATCTTTTCCAAGAATGGAAAGCCTCAGAGGAAAAGTTAAACCGCTTTTTTTTTCTTGGCTAACGCAATATACAGCTCAACACAAAAGATTGTAACTTAATTATAATTTTGCCTTTGTTTCTTTTTTCTTTTCTTTTCTTTTCTTTTCTTTTCTTTTCTTTTTTCGTGTCTTTCTCAATTATGATAAGATGACAATTTCGTATTTCTTTCTGCGTCGTATTTTATATATTAAATATAGATAGATTAGAAATATACGGGGAGTTTTTTAGTTTAAAAACAGGAATCATCACCTGTTGGGCTGGTATTGGCGTTGTGATTTATAGCAGATCGGGCAACTATACTCAAGTAGTGTGTCGTGACAATCTGGGTTTTCAATTATAAGTTACGTCTTTGTATAACTTACTCTTGGAAAAAGAAGGAAAAAAGAAAAAGTCAAATCAAATGTTTAATAATATTAATCGTAGGCCGACACATAGTACGTAATCGTTTTGTAAATGCGTTACACATGATGATGAATGCCTTGGTAACGCGTTAAATACAATTATCTTAGCGGCTTTGATCTTTTCTTTTTTTGTCTCGGTGGCATTTCCTTTTAAAGGAACGGAGGGAAGGAGGAGAAGATACTTCTGTGTAGTTTTTTGTTTTCAGTAGTCAGTAGTCAGTGAAGTACATTGTTATTAATGATCATTTCGATGTCTGAGGTATTTCATAAATCATTATAAAAATAGAACCAAAAAAAGATTACCCAAATTGAATTTAATCACATATCTTTGTGTATGATTCCTTCTTCACTGGGGGTATGTTCTTTCTTTTCGATGAGTAGTATCATATATTCTATGTAGTGTTTTGTTTCTCTTCATTTATTTGTACTTATCTTTCTCTTTCTATTACTGTTGTGTGGTTCTCTTTCACAGTCTACCAAATACACGAAACTCCTATAGTTATAGTCTCTTACTACTTATAAACACCACATTCAAATCTTAGAACTAATGAAGCGATACACTGGATCATTGAAATGCTCGTTTACACTACTGTTGTTATTTCTTTCAGACTTATGTCAAGCGTTAACATTAGACGTTTCTTCTAAGGAGTCAATTCAAAATGCAACATCATTGATAGCGTCTGGGTTAATGGATTATTACTGGGGTTGGAAATCCGGTGGAACCATTGGTATGTTCACTAACCCATACTATTGGTGGGAAGCAGGTGGCGCTTGGGGATCAATGATCGATCATTGGTTTTTCCTCCAAAATGACACTTACCATGACACCATTTACCAAGCATTACTTTATCAAGTGGGGAAAGATCATAATTACGTTCCAGCTAACCAATCTGTCACTGAAGGTAACGATGATCAAGTGTTTTGGGGGATAGCAGTCATGCAAGCTGCAGAGAGAAATTTTACCAACCCACCAGCTAAGGATAAAGATGATCAATGGCTTTACCTTGCTCAAGCTGTATTCAACACCATGGCATCAAGATGGGACAATGACACCTGCGGAGGTGGTTTAAGATGGCAAATTTTCCCCTGGAATGCTGGTTATGATTATAAAAATACAGTGTCCAATGCGGGATTGTTCCATTTAGGTGCTAGATTAGCAAGATATACTGGAAATGACACATATGTTGATTGGTCTGAAACTGTGTTTGATTGGTTGATCGATATCGGATTTCTAGCAAATGATGATGGTTGGTGGTTTGCATACGATGGCTCTAGTATCAACAGTAATTGTTCAGTTGTGACACAGTTACTTTGGTCGTATAATGCAGGATTAATAGTGTCTGGTTGTGCATATCTATACAATTATACGGGGAAGGAAGTGTGGAAGAATAGAACCGAAAACTTTCTCCATGGAGCTCAAGTGTTTTTCAATAACTCAATTATGTACGAAGCTGCTTGTCAAGCAAAAAAGACCTGTGACAATGACCAAAGGTCGTTCAAGGCATATCTATCAAGATTTTTATCATTAACATCTCTTATGGTTCCTTCTACGTATGATACCATTAGAGGATATTTGGAGACATCAGCTCAGGCAGCTGCATTGTCTTGCTCAGGTGGAACTGACGGTCATACATGTGGTATGAACTGGTTTCTTGGCTCATGGGATGGTTTTTATGGCTTAGGAGAACAAATGAGCGCTTTGGAGGTGATTCAAAATTTATTAGCACCTGAGAGACCTGCTCCATATACTGCTAATAATGGTGGATCATCGGTGGGCGATCCAGCTGCCGGTACAGCTTCATCAGAGTCTATAGCAAAAATGTTAGACCTACACAATGGTGATAAGGCAGGGGCAGCTATAATAACTTGTATAATTGGTATTTCTATAATTGCATTAGGTACCTGGTTAGTTATTTAAATTCAACAGGAACTGTTTGTTTGTTATAACACCTGAGGAAAAACAACTGCCGATGGAAGTTGCAATCATTTAGCAGCCTGGGAATGTAATTGATCAAGATCAACTCTATTCAAAATTTCTGGAGTACAAAAAGTAATGATACTACAGGTATGTATAATTATGTAAAAGAAAAATAGAAAAATAAATAAAGAAAAAAATATAGTATATAGTTTTTAGTTCTGTTAAATCAATTAGAAGAGGGTGGATATTCATTGAGAGATAATGTGCCAACTCCTCCTTGTTTATGGGTCATTATACCTCTACATCGTCCAAAGGAGTAACTTTATTTAGTTCAAACAAGCCATAATCTTTTGGATATCTATTACTATGATAGTAGGTGTCATAATTATCATGAGCATTACTATTGAACAAATTAACTCTATGTTTTTCGGCTTTTGGTAGAATATCGATGGTCTAATATTTTTTTTTCTATCAATCCATTATCACTTTTAAGAGCTACATAAATTTACGCAGTTATTCGAAACAATCTGAGCAGATGGAACTATAGTTTGAATAACTTCATAAGTGAATCTTTCTTTTGATTTGATATTAAGTATCAAAGTCTCGATATTATCCAAAATAAAAAATCCTTTCTCGGTTAGTAAACTATATACTGGTGTCTTATAATCATCGTCTGAATCACCAAAAACACGTAAATGTTGTTGGACTACCGATAAAAACTGTAAATTTAATTTTCTTCACATTTGCAATGAAAATGGTTTTAAATCTTTAGAAAATTGCAGGAAAAAGGAATTAAGAAATAAGTTAGTACGTTCAATTAACTACGTTCAATTAATCTGATTTTATTTGATATAACTTTAGTAGACCAGTAATGATGAAATAGAAATTTACAGTTCACTTTTTCTTGTTCACATACCTTAAATATAAATATATCAGCAAAATTGATGTTGATACGTGTAAGGTTTTTATAGGAACGCTGACGAAGCTTAATTACTCAAAGACTGTTGAAACTTGTGCTGATCGTATGATATCACCTTGATCAAAGTTACCTATCAGTTTGTTCCACCAACTGACATTCTTGTGTACCATCTTTTGTTTGTTTAGCTGGTAAAATATAAAAAAGATTCAGTATTCTTGTCTGATGCACAATGGTCAATCAAAATGCCATGCTGAAAATGTAAGGTCAAGGGTACAACTTTAAATTCTCAGACGTGGACATAATTGAAATAAAGAATGAAGTAGGGTGAAATTTAAAGCTTAGTGGATGTGAAAAGAGAAAAGGATAGTTACAACATGATTTATTGTAAAGTATGGAATGAAAATATATGAGGAGAATTGTATTATCACAAAGGTAAACATAATATGAATTGAATAGTGGAGCTAAGGGTTATAAGAGTATGATATTAGGATGACGGTAATATAAAATGGGAATAATTTGAAAGTAATACCACATGATGGAAAAGCCGAAGAACTGAAGAATAATATATCTAATTGAAATATATTGATTAATATGGATGAGAGAAAACAAATATAACTGAGGGAAGTCAAGAAATACATAAATCAGTGCTGACAATATTTCTAAAATTTTTTTCGCAAGAACAATAAAAACTCAGCTGATATTCTAATTTTGTTTAATGTTTGTTTGATTGAAAATCCAAAAGTATGCAATCGAGGTATGAATTTACATCTTTTGACACAACGTTTGAGCTTAGAAACAGCAAGCAGTAAATTGCTTATCCACGTTTCAGAATGATCTTAAACCCTTAAGTACCCTTAATTTCCAGTTCAAACAAGCATTACACTTAATTCGAACAGCGCAGAAATATTACGAAAAATAATACTACTAAAAATTCCCGAAACATGATATTCTCTAGTACCAAAAAAAGACAATGAATATACAATAATGCATATTAATTATTGTTAATAACTCTGTAATTATATTATTTTTTGGAAGAAAAGAAATTTTTTCAAAGCAGAAGAACAGTCCCTCCCTTCAATTGTATATCTTCATTTAACAATATTTTCTTGTCAATAGTAAATCGTATAATAGGTGTTCAACTATCAACCTTGGTAGTTCAATAAGAAGGTCTACTTTTCCAAAAAGTATTGTAAAAGTATTGTGTGACAATAGTCATCACACCACTAAGATCGTTATAATAACCGGTGAACAACCGCTTAATTTCTAGATTAATATGGGAAAAAATAGACTGTTCCTAACCTTGCTCGGCGAAAAATTACTTCACCTCCCACAATAGTTAGAAGAAAACATCGGTATCTCCGATTAGTACAAATTATACAGGGATCTGTACAATCCGGTTCGTGAGATTGAAGATCCCGGTAACGAATCATTGGATAAAAACATTGGTTTGGGTATGTTTGATTGCTGCTTAAATTTTCTGGTTGCTCTCTAGAATAAACATTTGGTGCAGTTACCATGGAAGCGATATTTTATAAAACATCACGACTTTTTTTCAATACAAATAAAACCTTCGGTTTTGTTACTTAAAACCCTTGAAAAACACCAGCATTAATATAAATACTGGTTAGTAACCCTATTCCCTACTCTAAAATATAATATTGTTTTTAGTGATCCCCTATAAATTCTCATTACATCGACATCTTTAACAGTATAAGTTTTTTGTCAGAAAGAAGGATAAGATGCTAAGCTATAATCTTGATTGTGGTGGATATTCCATCAAAGTGGATCAGTTTAATAGCACAGAAGATGCAATGAACATATATCAATGCGGTTATAATAATGCTACCTTAAGCAAGACAAGTAAGTCAGCTAGCCACAGATTGGCACCTCATACGAATGTCATTACAATGCTACTGTTGTCTTTTTTTATTAGCTTGACTCAGGCTTCCCAGTTAGCCACTGGTATTTACGATATTGAGACAACCGATATCGGTTACATTGATGAACTTATTTATGGTCAAGACCTTATCATTAGAACCACTGAAGGTACTTTGCTGGGACCAGCAGATGGAGAAATGATCGGTAGAAATGGTACTGTGAAGAGAGGGTGGAGTTCAGGCACATATACTGAGGTACAGACAGCACAATCAGGTACCTGGTGGTCTCAATGGTACCCGGGATCATGTTGTCATTATTGTGATAAGGCAAAAGCTGGTGACGAATGTTCATTTGGAGTTGAATACTCATGGTCCTATAGCTGGAGTATTACGGCTAATGCAGGAATAGCGTTCAGCTATGTTAGTGCTGGTACCTCTTTAACTATTTCAAAACAGTACAACCATGGTGCAACTATGTCTGTCAATTTTCATCCTGGTGATGGGCCAGCACAGGCTTGGTTTCAACAGAAAGTTTACTGGGCAGACATGCAGAAACGTACTATTGTCATTCTTTATGACACTGTAACCAAGATTAATAAGGCGACCACCTTACCTTGGAGCCAGTACTACAGGGCTAATGCGCCAATCGACTGGCAATTTAATGTTGGTATGAGTGTTGGGTTTGATAATACTAACTGCGACGCAGGCAATGGTCAAATATGTGCTAAGGCATAAGTTGAGTTGCACCATATATACCTTTAACGAAAAATGTTACATGCCGCGAAATGTATGGGAAATTAGTATGGGGAAATTTGTGCGCGTAACTTTTTTTAGATCGTTTTTTGGTCTCTCTAAGATTTTCTGAAAACCTTACATCCAAAATCCAGAAAACCTTACATCCGAGAATATTTTGTATGGAGAGAGGGTTAAGAGGAATATTTTCGGTTAGTTTCAAATTTATTTATATTTTTAGAATGTATATATATTAAGTAATTTAGTAGTTTTCGGTATATATAATTAGTATTTTGATAACTTGTCTGATTGTGGAGGTATTACTAGTTTTGGGTAGTTTTTGTATGGGAATCTAAAGTATGGGAAAGAAATTAGTTAGAGAAATTATTATGGCAGTGCGAAAAGTGATTTCAGAAAAAGTTACTTTCCTGGTGGAAGGATGAAAGAAAAAGTTACTTTCCTGGTGGAAGGATGTAAGAAAAAGTTACTTGCGCGATAGAACTGATTTCAGAAAAAGTTACTTGCGCGATAGAATTGATTTCAGAAAAAGTTACTTTCGTGGTGGAAGGATGTAAGAAAAAGTTACTTGCGCGGTAGAACTGATTTCAGAAAAAGTTACTTTCCTGGTGGAAGGATGTAAGAAAAAGTTACTTGCGCGATAGAACCGATTTCAAAAAAAGTTACTTTCCTGGTGGAAGGATGTAAGAAAAAGTTACTTGCGCGATGGAACTGATTTCAGAAAAAGTTACTTTCCTGGTGGAAGGGGGACCTTGCTATAAGATCACCTTGTATGGAGATCAGTACCTGTTTCAAAAGATTCGGCTGTGTTATGTTAACGGTCAACAAATAATTGAATACACTGATCAAATTGATAATATTACATATGTATTGTGATTAATTAAAGGAAATTGTAGTTCTTCTATTGACTTTCCTAAAATGTATATAAATTTTAAAAATACAAACTATTAAAAAAGTATGGATGTCATTTGACGCTGTAACTACCACGAGAATTGTCCTCACGCCTTTGTTTGTACAATCAATCACAGTCTCAAGCAACTACTATGTCTAGTAATCTAAAGTCATAGAATTTGATGTCCTACGTGCTAAGCTAGTGGTATTTATTTGTTTACGCGCTCGCTCTTATTATGTTGATCACTGTTGATTTTTTTGACGTGAGGCTCGTAACCGTTGGATCAGTTTCCCGATTAAGTTAGTTTAATTAGTTTTAGTAATATCAGAGAGGTTGCAGACTAGTACAACAGAGTAAGCAGTCACTTTAGTTATATGGAGACACGTAAGTAACAACTTCAGAAGGAAGTAAACAAAAAACTTATTTACTTCAAAAAACAAATGTAGATTGGTAGAAGATTGATATCTTTTAGAATCACAATTAAGAGTAATTTTCACTTTTACAAGAATAATAATTACACACCAGTTTTCAAATGTCTGTGGCACAATACGAAAAGGTTGGTCCCTTCATTCTTAGAACTTGCAATGGTAATACTTCAATCGTCAACCCCTTTGAGAAGAGAATCATCAACACCGAGTTGAAGAAACTTGTCCGTGAGCTAAGAAAAGATCCCGAGCCTTTGAACAACAATTACTCAACGTATCAATATCCTCTAGAACCAATTCCTGGATTAGCTAACGTGGATGACTTTAAGTCTTCAGAAACAGATGTCCTTGAAATAGAGAATGAAGTTTTTACAGAATTGGAGGATAGGATCAGTAGCCAGGATATTGTTACGAGAACAATTTATATTGACAAATTAGATTTGAAAACCACCAATGCAACTCAAGGAGAACTTTATCAAAAGAATGAAACGTGCATTGTTTTCCATCTAAAGGGCCAATTTAAGAGAAGAAAGTTATATCTTGTTTCGAAAGTTTCTCGTCCAACAAAAATGTCTTACAGCTTCGATTCGTCGAAAACAGTTCCTATCAATGACGCTACCGATTTTCTTTCAACTCATTTCCGTTTAAAGAATGGCAGGACCATTTCGCCAGAAACATCAATCAGCTGGGATTTATACAAGAAATGTATACCTAAGTTCCAGATTGAGAGCAAAAATTTGTTTGATTACATGTACTCCAAGTCTATCCGGAGTTACTATCAGTCAGTGAGATCTTTTTATAATAGTGAGGAACAGATTATAAAATGCATGGCACCGATAACTATTCAAGAGTATGCAAAGAGATTCGGTAAAATTTACTTTTTTATGGTTCTTGGAAGAAACTTCTCAAATTGTGGAAAGACTTTCATAATTCCCGATGAATTGCTAAAGGTATTGCAAGAAAAGGTTGGGGATAATTATAAAATTGCCGAGAAGGCGAAACAATTATCAGCATTCTTTCACAAACTTTTGATTGAGGATAATAGTGCAAATGGATGTTCGTGGATGGCAGACATATTCATGATGTCTATTTTTGAAGTTAGTCAACCTGGTGTTTTCATTAGAAAGAAAGCAGTTCTTGATGTTATTCACAGCGTTCATTTTTTCATTAAGATAGTCTTAGGAAATGGAAATGAATCAACCGCGATCAATGATGTGGAGACGTGTTATGGTGGTAAGAAAGAACCGCCAAAAATTGTCGCAATGATCTGGAGGATTTGGAAGAACGTTTACAAAGAATACAATGAGCAATTGGATACAGAATGCTTCTTTGACGAGAATAGTTCTACTGTCAGAATAAAGACAGCTAAAGGAGAAGTTGTATTCAACAAACAATATTGTTGGTCAGTATATTCAGAATGTTGGCAACAATACCACTCTCTTCTCGAGAAGTTCATGGACAGATATCTTGTTGGTTGTTTTAGCATTGAGCATATGAATCATGTGTTTAAGAACAATTACAGGGTCCAGCAGTTCGAAAAACTAGACGAGCTAGTCAATAACGAGGCATTATTCCAATTCAATGTTAGAATCAACGAGGATGCTATCCGAAACAATGATATGTTGATGTGTGAACATGCGAACCAATTACTTTATTTGTTGTCAGTGTTGATACACATGTCGAGTGGAATGATGTTTCGTTTTACAGAGTTAACAGTTCTCAGATATCAAGGGTCGGAGAATAATTTGAATTATGACATCCAGAAGAAGTGTTTCTATTTCATTTCTCATTACAACAAAAACAAGAGCAATAACACCAGGGTTTTTTACATCGGGCCTGAGCTATCGAAAGTTGTGATGCATTATATGGTTGTTATTAGGAGCAGCATCACGATGTATTTGGATACGTTCAATAAGACGATAGTTGGGAATTCTGGTATGACGAGAACGTTTCAAAACGAAGACGAAGATGGTGTTGACATAGAAGAATTAGAAGATGTTGATGAACAAGGCAATTGTGTTGATGATGAGGTGCCAACTGCCGAGGAATTCCAAAGAACAAACGATCATCTTATTCCACACGTTTTCCTTTTTGTTGAGTTTGATTGTGATGGTAATAATGTCAGCGTGAACTTTATGCGTCGGAGAAGTTTCAATTATGTGCTAGAATCGTTGGTGCCTATTGATTATGCGAATGTTTCAATTAGATATCTTCGTCATTCGAGTATCATGATTCACCGGTGGTTGATTGAGGAGAGAATACAGGAACACGAGAGGATTCTTGAAAGACAGTCAGATGTATCATATGGTCATTGTATAGGGACACATACAAAGACATACGGGACGAATGCGATAGGCACAG